>JANHFM010003424.1:52879-64159 GCA_032468115.1 Grayia smithii | reverse complement strand
TCTGGGAGTTGAAGTCCACAAGTCATAAAGGGACCATAGTTCCCCACATCTGACTTAGAGAACCCTTAAGCATCCATAGCTTTAAAATGGGAGAAGTTAGGCACCCCTTTCCATTAGAATATGGAAGCTTTGATATTCCCCACCCAAAAGCAGTGGCAGAGAAACCCAAGTAGAAACGACCTCGCCTCAATTTTAGCCCCTTAGCAGCCCCAGCAAGAAGATTAGGACTAGATGGAGGCTGAAAGCAGGATGAACTATATTTTTGGCATAAGGTCTGCAGTTAGTCTGGTTGAGATGCATGAAAAATAGATGTGGCTATATGGGAAATAGGAGGAGGGGGAGGGGGCTGGAGCTATGAATATTTCAGCGATTAATTGCGTGTATGCCCCATATTTTTATTCCATCCCTGCCTGTAGATCACGCATCCCATAAAAGATGTGAGGCTTTTTGGCAATAAGGATTTCATCGTCCCCCTCCCCCTCCTTCCTCTGCCATCCTCCACCATCCTCCTTCGGATATTTGGTTGCAGGTAAGACTGCACCGAATGTCTGTGCAGCAGCTTCCTAAAAAAGGAAACGGTAGAGCTAAAAATATACACGATGAACAAGCCAGTAACGTAATAAAGCAATAAACACTTCAGTCCAGTAGTCCATTTGGGGCATAGCATCAATGCAGCCTTAGCCACAGCTCTTTAAAAAAAGATCAAATCAAAATATCTGCATAGATGTTTGAAATATAAAAGAGGTCACCCTGGGAATATGGTAGAAGTGGGGCCACTATCAAAAAGGATTTCTGCTGTTCCAATTATGGCTGGGTGTGTGTGGATGTATTCCATAGAGGGCCATTGATGTTAATGAAGTGCTCTTGTTTATTTATCTATTTTTTTTTAAAACGTAGTATATCCAATAGAGCAAACACACCCAATAATAAACCGAAATGTTTCACAAGGGTTAGAAACCAGAGGCTTAAAACCGCAGCTAAAAGCAGCAATTACGGATTTAACATTTAATATCGAGCTGAAAATACTTAAAATTGGAAAGAAGTGCAAAGCACACTTACTGATTTCTCAGGTTGAAAGAGATGTTGTCCTTGAAGGACATTGGAGAGGGTCCTAGCCACACAGACTAGACAAACTTTAACACAACTGGGATGTGTTAAAAACTGGTCAGAGGGATTCTTAGCAGCACCTTTCTTCCAGTAATTCACCAAGACAAAAAATAATTATGAAAAAGTAAAATTCTTTTATTTTTGAAGAAAGCATGGTCATGCCATGGTCATCACTGCCCGATACCCCTAATTTGCTTAACTAGGGAGTTCTTAGCTATTCTATCCAGAACTTTTTCCTTCAGCTCAGTCAGAGGTATTCTCTCAATAGCCAGCAATTGATATGCCTCCTGGTTCATCACCCCCAAAGTGGCTCAACTGAGTGAGAGGAAGAAAGACTTCAAACATGGAGAGTGACTGCATCACTGGGTTGCTTGGAGATTGGAAATAGTTGCAATCTAAGAAGAAGTGCTAAAATGTAAATATATTGTGATGTGTATTGGGCTGCAAAAATAATCTTGGGAGAAAGGAGGTAGAGCCACAGCCTGGTCCAGTGATGGCAAACCTTTTCGGCACTGAGTGCCCAAACCATAACACGCATGCGTGCACCAGAGCTCCGGGTCTAGCGCATGTAAAGACCAGCTGACTGGTGCACATGTGTGTGCTGGAAACCAGAAGAGCAGCTGGCAATGGTGCGCGTGCCCACAGAGAGGGCTCTGTGTGCCACCTCTGGCACATGTGCCATAGGTTCGCCATCACTGACCTAGGCAGTAGTCAGATAAGAGAAATCTGAGTCCCAAGGAGTGATGAGGGTGAAGAAAACATCTCCGAAGCAACCCTCCCTTAGAGCCTTGGAAGGTAAAGTGGTTTCAGATTTGCAGGTTGCTGTTACTGTAACTTTACAATAAAAGTAGGATTAATTTGATTTCCTGTCTGGACTATCTCAAAGGGCTAATATTATGTCCCCAAGGATTAAATCTCACCTTTGTGAGAAAGGATAGTTTTGTTCAATCTGGTTTGCTCAAAATGATTCTGTTAATTCTGTTCATGCTATTTGTGGTCCTCCGTGGTGATGATAGCTCTGTCATGGTTTTTTTACTCCATTGTCAAATAATTGGAAAAGGACACCACCAGCATAATGGGTGGGGAATATAGGTTGTCAATTGTCAATTGTCTTTGATGTCTATTTCCCATCCCTATTGCCTTTATGGACAGGAATAATGAAACAGTGGTTCAACACATCCATCACATATCCAGTCAGAGATAACTCCGTTCTCATAGTACTTTAATTGACTGTGTCTTGTGAGAATGACAGTCTAAAAAACATCTGTACAAAAACATTGCTAGTGTGTCATCTACCATGAAGAACTGTGTTTGGAGTTGCTGACAAATAACAGTCCATCTCTTCCGCCTGCGGTTTTTTTGGACATTTAGAATAAGTTCCTTACAAGCAGTTACTGTAATCAATCTCTCTTTGCCTACAGATCCGAAGGCGTCGTCCAACTCCTGCCACGTTGGTCTTGAGCAGCGACCAATCATCACCCGGTGAGAGCAGATGCATGACTTGATTAAATGCAAATTGGCCCTCCCTCTGATTCCCCAGAATAGCATGCTGCTTATTCAGTAGGTCCTGGAAAGAATTTGAATAGTTGTATGCGAGACAGCAAAGGCTTTGAATCAGGGATGTGGGAGATCTGTAGCCATCCAGGTATTACTGAAATATCTTCTCAGCAGCTGCAGCCAATATTGTTCAATATCTAGATCTAACACAGGTAGTCCTCCACTTACAACTTTTTGTTTTTGTTCGAAGCTACAACGACATTGAAAAAAGTAACCAATGACCATTTTTTGCACTTATGACCATTGCAACACCCTACCCCACCCCCATGCTGATGTGATCAAAATTCAGATGCTTGGCAACTGGCTCATATTTATGATGGTTGCAATGTCCAGTGGACATGTGATCCCCGTTTTGCGACCTTCTGACAAGCCAAGCCAATGGGGAAGCCAGAGTCACTTATCAACCATGTGACTAACTTAACAACTCCAGTGATTCACTTAACAGCTGCAGCAAGAAAGATTGTAAAATGGGGGGAAACTCACTTAACTCTCTCACTTAGCAACAAAAATTTTGGGCTCAATTGTGATTGTAAATCAAGGACTACCTGTAATATCTCAAAATCTAGAACTATTAATATTTAGATGGCCATGACCAATATCTGGATGGTCACCCCTCTCGCCCATACCTGTCGTAAAAATGTGCTCATTATTGTACTATGGAGGCATCTTATCTGACCTCTGAGGAAGGGGATATATGAGGGCCTTACCTATAATACCATCCTTTCTGATTGCTTCAAGAGACTATTTCTGATATTGCTGAAACTCTCAGTGTAGAGCTAAGAACTAAGAGACAGTCAGGTATTTCTATTCCAAAACATATTTTTTTGCTGAAGCCTTTGCTGTCGATTAGGTTTTTCTATTGCTTTTTGCAGTGCAAAAAATAGATTACAGCGTATGATTGATGCTAAATAATGGCTGTTCAGTCCTCCCTCAGTTAATGACTACACAGTTGAGGCTGGGGGTTTTGACCAGCTTTCTGTTCCCTTCATGTACTGCTCCTGGTTTTCAGTGAAAAGATTAAAATTAAAATTATCAGATTTAAGTTTGAATAAGAGGGATAAGAAGAAGGGACTGCACTAATGAATAAAACACATGTGGGTATAAGAAAACGTAAGTATTATCCTGGACAAGGCTTTTTACCCCTCCCTCATACAACTTTCAAAATATTTGACAAGATTCATAGATTATCTTCAGTCCAAACCTAAGAGAAAGAAAAATGTAGCACCTTAGGTGGGTAAGACTCTGATACAGGGGTGAAATCCACTTAACCTTCACTATTGGTTTGTAAATGTGAGTGCATGTGCCTCCTCCACGCATGCGCAGAGCAGGGGTGGGTTCTACTTACCTCTCCTACTGGTTCTAAAGGTGCACGTGTTTTGCGTGTGGTCGGGGTGTACGGAGCATGCGACCGGCACGTGCGCGCGCTTTGCGTGCGCACGTGCCAGATGGGCACTCCTGCGCATGCACAGAAGCTTTTTTTGACAAAAAATGTCAAAAAAAGTTTCCTGCACAAGCGTGCTCTGCGCGCTCTGCGTGTGGACCGGTAAGTACGGGCGCCCGGGGGGGGCGGCGGTCCGGGACGCGTAGAACCGGTTCGGTGACGTCACAGCATCACTGCTATCTATTCGCATGAACCGGACTGAACCGGGGGCAACCCACCACTGGTGCAGAGCCTTCTGCGCATGTGCAGAGGGTCAAAAATGGGATGTGATGACGTCTGGGTGGGTGGGCGGAGCTTCCTGCCACTGGCGCTACCGGTTCACCTGAGCCAGATAGAACCGGCTGAATTTTACCACTGCTGTGATATCCATGTACTATGACTGGAGTCTAGAAATTGTGGGAATTGTAATCCAATCTATTTAATATTGGAATCATTTTCTCCATTATAACAAATTACACATACTATCTAAGAGACTGAATCCTAAAATTTGTCTGTTTACCAAACTTACCTTTTGCACATAGTGGAGATTTTCTTCTCTAATTTGGTTGATATGGAGCAGCTCAAGAGAAACAGGAAATTCTGTGATATCTTTGTTGGGGTTTCTTTGGGCTGTTTTAATCAGACACTGTGTGGTTGCAAGCCATGTTTTTAAATATAACTCTCCCACAACATTGTGGAGTAGTTGACAGCATCATTCCTAGGTATTGTGGGAAATTTTATGTGCTAGTTATGGAGGGAAGGTCTGCTGCCCTATAGTATACAGAGAAGTGGGTCTGCAGGAAAGAATACTATGGTGATATGGGTGCAGGAGAGGGTCAGAAGAGAGGGTAACCCCCACATTTTTGTAACCTTGGTATTTGACACCAAATGACACCAAAAGAGTTAACATTCAGAGTCTGTTAGAAAAAAAAACATTAAGCCAAGTATTTAGGGCAAATTGTTTTTAGAAATTTACCCCAATTTGGCAACTAATCTATTTTGCTCAGCATTCCCCACCCATGCTATTTTAGTTTAGTGTGCAAAATGATTTTAATTTCACATACCCTGCTTTTGGTGGGATCTAGGATGATGTTGGTAAATGGCTTAAACAAGATTGTTGTGAAGTCAGCTTGTATTTATATTATTCCAAACTGTCAGACTTTCCTTTCAGACATGAGGTACACATTTACTCATCTGAGATTGCTACATCTTCACAAGTACAAAATTCATGCTCTAGGTCAGGTACAGAGACACATTTTCTCCAACCCTTCCATTTTATCTGAGAATCTTGATCCTTTTAGAACAAAGACAGGAATTGAGTTATGGGGCTAGGAAAAGGAGAGAAGCTACCTCTGGTTTGGGATTACCAGGAACTGGGCATGGCTAGTCTAGTGAAGAGAAGGACCAAGGGAGACATGATAGTAGTGTTCCAAATATTTGAGAGAGGCAGGGGTCAAGCTAATTTCCAAAGCACCTGAAGGCCAGACAAGGAATAATGGATGGAAACTGAACAAGGAGAGATTCAGCCTGGAAATAAAGAGAAATTTTCTGACACTGAGAGCAATCAACCAATGGAACAGCTTGCCTTTCAGAAGTTGTGGGAGCTTCATCACTGGAAGCTTTCAAGAAGAGACTGGACTGCCATCTGTAGGGTCTCCTGCTTGGGGGTATGTGGTTGGACTAGATGACCCTCAAGGTCCCTTTCAACTCTATTAATCTATATTACCAGATATCTGAATGGGCAATGGAGGATATGAACGATTGGACAGGAGAACAAAGAGTGGGGAGAAGACATACTAATTGTTTAGCTATCTTGATGTCTGCAGCAAACAGCATAGTTTCCAGCCAGGGCACACAATGCCTGAGAATAATCTGGCCAACCTGTGATATCCTGAAAAGGCAGTTGGAGTGTGAGGAAGCCACAGTGCCCCCCTGCCTCACAAATGCACTAAGAGGGGAACTCTAAAGATGTAGAGTCATCTGCCAGTTGGACTATTGTAATGTGCTTTACTTGGGGCAGCCTTTGAAGAGTATTCAGAAGTTGCAGCTGGTTCACAATACAGCAATATAGGCAGAAGTGCACACACCTCAATGCATCCATGTAACAGCACTGCTGTTTGAGATGCACTGCCCCACAATAAGCTTCTGAATAGGTGCTGGCTGATAACATTAAGGCCCTACATGACATGGCCCTGGTTGTTAGCAAAACTGGCTATTCCTGAAGGTTTCTGTCTGTATTATTCAAACTAGCAGGATGGACGTGTTTCAGGTCTATTCAATGAAGCAGTGTCATCTGGTGGGGCCTCGGAAATGTGCCTTTTTTGTCTTAGTACATGCCTTAAAGAACACCCTTGGGATATGGATGGTCTCCAACCCCATGGCCTTCAGGAAAGCTGTAAAGGTTGACTTCATCCACCAGGCCTTGGGGCCAGTATGTTGGTAGAGCAGGCACTGGATAGTTGGTCAGTAGCTAGCTAGCTGGAAGTAAGTTTTATTGGGGTCTCGATTTGTTAAATGTTATGAAAGTTTAGTTATTTTTTAAAAAATGGTTATAAAAAGATAAGATCTACCCTCAGGCTTATAGATTAAGGGAAAAAATATAGGTCAGAGATGGGAGTTCTCTTATCTTTACTTTTCCTTCTTTCCCTCCAGGGCCATCTTTCTGAAACTAAGATTGGCAATGCAGCAATTGGAATTTATGTCATGCCTATTTGGATTTTTAATTGACTGGCAGGTTTCATTAATGTAGATTTGAAGGGAGTTGAAGATTTGTTGAGATTGGAATAGTAGTTTAACCAGGACAGTTTGGGCTGAGTTCTTTTGTCTCTGAATCATCCTTGCTCACCCGTGCCATTCTAATCCTAGTCCATCCAAACGATGGGCAGGATGCAACAATGGTTGTAGCTGTTATTTTTGCAACATCTCTTCTCCAGCTGATGAGGTTTTCTTTTTTCTGTCTCTGGTATCAGCAAAGACGTTCTCTCAGTCTCTTACTATTTCCGCCCATGGTTTGGTGTATAAAATGAGTCGCATGAAAATCCTTCGTTTGATGGTTGCTTAATGATATTGCCAAACATGATTACCCATCCTGCTCCCAATTTAAGGAAATTATTGCAAGGAAATGTCCTCAGTATCTGGACACTCATTTTCCTGTCTGGTCAATCTCAAACAGATGCATCGGCCCCTTTAAAACACTTGCAGCCCCTGTAATTGCCTACCTTGGAATGACCTGTACATCTCTCTCCATCTGTCTGAACATTTAGGAACTTTTCACAGCAGATGGGAAGATTGGCAAAATATTCCTAGGAAATGCCTAGGAATTCAAGGCATGCTGCTCTCCAAAAGTAAAATTTAGATGCTTAGAAAAAATGTTGAGATTTAAGAGCTAAGAAATATTTACAGTTTAATCCCACAATTTAGAAGAGCTCAGTATCTAAGTAATAACTATTTTCCAAGAATTCACAAGTAAGACTTGTTCAAGTAAAACTGTGCCACTAGGTTTCACTGATAGTAGGGTAAAGCAAACAGTATGTTAAAAACTTGCTTTCTCTCACATTCTGCCCACCATTTCTCCCAGGCATAGACACAGACGCGTACAACTGATCTATGGAAAACTTACAACTTCTTGAATAGGGAGTCTTCTGGATTGTCTGAAGGAAAAACTCAAAAGAGGTGTCCTTGTGAAAGGAAGTGTGGAAACCCATATTAACCCATGTTAAAGTCCAGCTTTGCATCTGATATAGAATCAGATCCATCCTTGGAATTAACATCTAATGGATAGTTTTGGAAACCAATACATATAAACTTATCTCAAGGCGCTGTTTGGCTCAATCAAAACTATCCCCATTCAGGACAATGTCCTTGCCAGCAATCTGACCTAACAGCAGCATGGAGCACAATTAACTTTCTTATACAAAGATGTAGGCATGTCTTGGTCCATCATTCAGAGAACTTTTTCCTTATGACATAGCATGTCCCCAAGGCTTGGTACACTAAAGCAGGAAATTAGCAGTTCTGTTCAATGAACTATAAAATCCCATTAGCTTCTTTGGGAAATCACTATATCTATGGAAAGATAACTCTAAATATAAGACTATCCTCTAACATCAGTAGATAGGAAAATATTACAAACACAGGCTCAGTTCCCATACAGCGTTTGGCTTCCCTTTGTTATCCTGAGAATGGCAACTCTAGCTGAAAGCGATCCTGAAGATTATCTCCACCAAAAACTATACTTCCTTTAAACAAATATATTTGTATTTCTATATATCTGTCTAATGTCACACTTCAAAAAAGGATAAAGTAAAGGTAAAGGTTTCCCTTGCACAGATGTGCTGGTTGTTCCCGACTCTAGGGGGTGGTGCTCATCTCCGTTTCAAAGCCGAAGAGCCAGCGCTGTCCGAAGACGTCTCGGGGGTCATGTGGCCGGCATGACTAAATGCCAAAGGCGCACGGAACGCTGTTACCTTCCCACCAAAGGTGGTCCCTATTTTTCTATTTGCAGTTTTTACGTGCTTTCGAACAGCTAGGTTGGACAGGTAACGGGAGCTTTACTCCCATTACGTGGCACTAGGGATTTGAACCGCTGAACTGCCGACCTTTCGATAGAGAAGCTCAGTGTCTTAGCCATTGAGCCACCGTGTCCCTGTAAAAAAAGGGTAGGGCCAGATAATTAATACTGTAAGAGAGAGGGCGGGACAGGCAGGGTAGGTACTGTAGGTAGGTAGATGAATTAAAAATATTAATTAAAAATAACAATTTGAGCAGTAACTTACCCCATTTATAAAATTAATTTATTCTGACCTGAATGTGTCACCAGTCCTCTCTCAGGCAAACCATTCTCACATGCAGAGACACATTTGCACACACACACCTATTCTTCTCTCTTTTTCAATAGAAACAACAGAAGAAGACAATTGAATAGAGAGGGAGTGCAAGGAGAGGATAGTTGCATGGGGAGGAAAGATTTGAGAAAGGGTAAGGATAAAATTGGAAGGAAAGAAGAAAGCTTTTATTTCGACATGACAGGAATTGTTATGTTTAGCAGCTCCCACCATGAAAAAGCTAATTTTCCAAAGAACCTCCTGTAAAATATTCTCCTACAAATTTCTTGGTTCTCTAGAGTTTCTTCTATTCTTATCGGCTGAATGCAACAAGTAATTATCCTAATTATCTGGGATCAGGCAATTATTTACCTGATACATATTCATTAGACTTGCTTGAGAGGAACAGATGGGTAAAGAATATACTTTATGGGACAAAGATACAATAGAAGGATTTTTATTCCCTTGGTACGTCCACTACTTCTAGGCTGCCTTTGTGATAATGCTCTTCCGAATGCGTGAGAATAACCACATGTAAAGAAACAGAAAAGGAAGAGAAAATCCCCATGCTCTTGAAATTGGTTCTTTATTTTCTGACTCAATGAGTTTCAGATTGAATTAATCCTTCAGGAGTACATAAACCTAACATACACTTAATCGAAGTACCAGTTAGGTTCAACCTGGAACAAAGCACCTCCTTGGAAGCTTAAGCTGGGCAGCATCAGTGTAGATTGTGGTAGGGAATCCAAAATACCCAAGCCAGAGGCAGTTAGCCAGAGCCCTCAACAGATGCCAAGGTGTCTCCCAGATAGCAGCTTCAGTGTGGCTTGCTGGCAATCTCACAGTGGGCACAGGAAAAGACAGCCTCTTTAGTGTAATCACAGGGGCCTCCTAGGGCTCTGGGAAATCCTTCTAGGATTGCTCCCGCACTTGAGAGAAACAAGCAGCCTAGAAAAGCTCCTTTTGTACCACTAGGCTCTTTGGCATTGCTTCCCAGATGCCAAGTGGCTGAGAGAGTCAGTGACAAGCAAGAAGAGTCCTTTCACATGGCATGTATTCTTTCTGTGGCTGCCAATAGACTAGGGAGGAGAGCAGGCTAGAAAAGCTATTTTTGTGCTGCTGGACTCCCCAACTGCTCATCGCATCCAGAGGAAAATTAGTACTGGAGTAGGAGTGTGGAGTAGGGGGACACGATGGCCCAGTAGCTAAGACGCTGAACTTGTCAATCGAAAGTCGGCAGTTCAGCAGTTCCCTAGTGCCACGTAACAGGGTGAGCTCCCGTTACTTGTCCCAGCTTTTGCCAACCTAGCAGTTCAAAAGCACGTAAAAAATGTAGGAAAATAGGGACCCCCTTTGGTGGGAAGGTAACAGCGTTCCGTGCGCCTTTGGCATTTAGTCATGCCGGCCACATGACCACAGAGACGTCTTCGGACAGTTCTGGCTCTTCGGCTTTGAAATGGAGATGAGCAGCGCCCCCTAGATTAGGGAATGACTAGCACATATGTGTGAGGGGAACCTTTACCTTTACTTGTCTATGGAGATTCTCAGTCATCCAGTTCATGGTTGTCCCAAAGTCTTTTTAAAAGGCAACTGGATTTCCTTGGGGTTTTTCCCCCCTTGAAAACCTTTTGCTTCTCATTCAAGAAGTTTCTTCAGAGAACTGAAGAAGCTTCTTGGATGAGAAGCTAAATGTTTTCAAGGGGAAAAAAACCAATGCAGCCCAATTGCTTTTTGAAAAGCACCTTTGGGACATATTGGAGTAGGGCCATTGGTCTCCTCCTACAGGAGGATCTTACAGTACAAAAGGAGGAGTGCTACCAAAGGAGGTTGGAAGGGTCAAATCTTCTGAAGGAGCTATGTGGAAAAAGGCTTGTAACTATGGCCAAAGTGCTTTCAGACTAGGCAATATGAAGATCCTTAGTTACACACTAAGATTTTTCTGGACGGGGGGAGGGAGGGCAACCATCATGAGAACATTTGAGTAGTATTGGGGGAGAAAGCTGAGAGGACTCTTCTCCCACCACATGTACCAAAGCAATTCAAGGCCATCCAATTTTATTTTTTTTTGAGGTGAATTGGGGTGACCTTTTTTTCCCCTTCAATATAATCAGGTAGCCCCATGAGCTAAGCAGCTGCATCAAAGGGCCATCCATAAGCCTAGTGCCTCTTCATGAGAATCAAATAAGAAATAAGGCAATATATTTTGGAATTCTTAAAGATGTTTTAATAATATACATGTAAATGCTCCAAAATAGAACCAGGTTAGTGTAGTGCTTAAAGAAAGAAGACAGGAATTCTAGAGTAGAGTAGAGTAGAGTAGAGTAGAGTAGAGTAGAATAGAATAGAATAGAATAGAATAGAATAGAATAGAAT
>JANHFM010003423.1:110463-122001 GCA_032468115.1 Grayia smithii | reverse complement strand
AGGGACCCAAACATACATAAAAAATATTAAATACTGTCTCCCTCCCTCCCTCCCTCTCTCTCTCTCGTGCAAGGCAAGCCGCCATCGGTAGATGGCATCCTCAGCCTTTCCTCTTTTTTTTTTGGTAAAGTTTTTTTATTTATTATTTATTTTTTTTGAACACGAACGAACACATCGTACATCAATCCTTCCGTGTGTCTTCTCGGTGTTTCTTCCATCTCTTCTTTTAGATTCTCCCATCTTCATACTTCCTTAACAAGGTCTTCTTATTCGCTACTATCGTATTTAAAACATTTTCAGTTATCACAACCTTTTACCTGTATCTCTTTTCAAACCAGTCATAAAACGTCCCCCATATCTTATAATGATCCGTGTCCTCTCTTTCTTTAATCATCCAAGTTAATCTACTCATTTCTGCACGCTCCAGAATTTTTTTTTCATTTCTTCTCTCGGCCTTTCCTGATAGAAAGCTACCTTGTTTAATGCCTATGGGGATTCTCAAGTCTCCCTAGAAGACTGAGGTCGGTTGTCCCAAAGGTGCTTTTTCAGGAGGCAACTGGACTATTCTTTGAGGACGTTTCACTTCTCATCCTAAAAGCTTCTTCAGCTCTGATTGGATAGTGAGGAACGGAAGCATTTATATTCCTTGCAGACAGCTGATCATTTGCATCCTTTTTAAAGAGTTGTTGAGGCCACTTTTGAGGGTCGTCTGTGTCCTACGGGTCACCTGAGTGTTGCAGATGGGTGTGGGGCCTTCTTGGAACTGCTGAAAGCGCTGTGTTGTGGAGCTGGGCTTTCTGCAGGATGTTTTCTGCCCTGTGGCCCATTGTTTAAGGAGTACATTGTACTGATGAAGGAGAATATTTGTAACTCAGTGTTGACATGAGGGGTCCTTGCTGCTCGCTGAGCTTGGTTGATTTTCTTGTAGACGTTTCATTACCCAACTAGGTACAGGTAACATCAGTGCTGGCCTCAGTGATGAATTTACCTAGTTGGGTAATGGAAAGGCTGCAAGAAAACACACAAGTTCAGAGATCTCCAAGAACCCCATAATACACCATAGTCTAGTTAGTTGAATAGATTAGTTCCGTTATGACGAACCTATGGCATGCGTGCCCCAGCTAGTGTTAGGGCCTCTGGTGCAGATGCGCACAATTTAGGGGATCCAGCTGGTCTTCAAAGCTCTCCTACGCATGCACAGATGGTGTGATTGCACGCACAGTGCACAGGGGGAACCGCATGAAACCTGCATGCATGCGCAGATCAGGGGTGAAATCCAGCAGGTTCTGACAGGTTCTGGAGAACCGTTAGCAGAAATTTTGAGCAGTTCAGAGAACCGGCAAATACCAACTTCTGGCTGGCCTGAGAGTGGGGTGGAAATGGAGATTTTGCAATATCCTTCATCCAGGAGTGGGGTGGGAAGGAAGATTTTGCAGTATCCTTCCCCTGCCACACCCACCAAGCCAGGCCCACAGAATTGGTAGTAAAAAAATTGGATTTCACCACTGGCACAGATGGTGCGATTGCACATGCAGTGCATGGGGAAGCCGCGCAAAAGCTGCACGCGTGCACACATGGTCTGGTTGCGCATACGGGGACACGCGAAAGCCGTACATCCGCAAGTTCAGATGGTGCAGTTGCACATTTAGCACACGGGGGAGGAGCTGCAGATTAGCGCAGATAGCACACGAAGCACGTACCTGTTCAGCACTGTGAGTAAAAGGTTCACCACCACTGGACTGCTGTTTTCATAAGCTTTAGAGCTACAGTATTCCCAGCCTGTTCACATGCTAAAAGTAGTGTGTGTTTATGTGTGTGTCAGTGGTGGGTTGCCCCCGGTTCGGTCCAGTTCGCGCGAGTAGGTAGTGGTGACACTGTGATGTCACCGAACCGGTTCGCAGCGTCCCGGACCTGGGCCCACCCACGTGGCTGAACTCACCTTTTTTTCAAAAAATCGGCAAAATTAGCTCTCTGCGCATGCGCAGAGTGCTTTTTTGGTGATTTTTTGGAAATTAAATTTTCTGCGCGGTTTATGCGCACGCGCTCACGCGCGTGCACGAAGAGAACCGGTAGCGAAGGTGGGTAGAACCCACCCCTGGTGTGTGTTAAGGAGTAAAGTAGGTTGAAGCAGTTGCAAATATTTCACTACAGCCATTTAGCTTTTTGAAACCAGATGGGAAAGTGTGGGGAAGTGTGGGGAAGAAAACTGGCTGTACCCATGGAGGCATTTGGTGTCTAGAAAAAATGCTTAGCTATAATTTTTGTACGTCTGGTCTAAGTGAACAGCATGGTACAAAAGATGAGTGAAATATAGCAGGTTCTAACAGGTTCTGGAGAACTGGTAGTGGAAATTTTGAGTAGTTCAGAGAACCAGCAAATAATACCTCTGGCTGGTCTCAGAGTGGAATGGGAATGGAGATTTTGCAATATCCTTCCCACAGGACGGGAGGGAATGGAGATTTTGCAGTATCCTTCCTCTGGAATGGTGTGGGAATGGAGATTTTGCAATATACTTCCCCTGCCATGCCCACCAAGCCACGCCGACAGAACCAGTAGGGAAAAAATTTGGATTTCACCCCTGGTTTATAGCCCTGCTGTATAATATGGCTTCCTGTAAGAAAGCAGACTAAACCCTTCCTTAACATCACTCCTGAAGATATAAAGACAGAGCTCTTCCTAAAAACATTTGGTGGGAAATTTTTTGGTATTACTATCATTAATCTTATTATAGTGTTGTTGTTTTTTATTGAATTGGAGAAATTCCATTTAAATTACTAGGATCATTATTTAGATTTACCTTTTTATTTTTATCTTACTCTCTATGTTTTAACTATGTATTTGTACTGTAAATTGCCAGGAATCCCTGACAGATTCAGTGATGTACATGTGCAATAAGTAAGTACATAAAATATTGTGCTGTTTTGGACATGTTCAGTTAATGTTAATAAACATAATTTAAGGCTTTGGCATTTCCACACAGAGGGACATGCAATACTTTGAAAACTGTAGACCTCTATGTACGTACCTCTATGGTCCTCTATCATCCCTCTGCCTCTGTGAACTTTTCCACCTGATACTGGTGCAGAGTCTTTAAGTCACATTGAACGTACAATTCCTTCTCAAAGAGCAGGTGGTAACTATGGCCAACATGACTTTTGCACAGCTCCAGCTAATGCACAAGTTGTGCCCATTCCTTCAGGCAGCTGCTCATATCCTTAGTTATTTATTCCCTAGTCACCTCAAAAATGGACTTTATGTTCTACATGGCATTTGCCTTGAAGACTACTTGAAACAACTTATCCAGAATATGGCACCACAATATGCCAATGGGATGTTGCTATTCCATCAGCTATACTGGCTACAAGTTGGCATCCAGTTGCAAATTCAAAATGCCAGTTATGCTTTATAAAGTCATTCATGACATAGGACCTACCTATCTAGGGAGATCAGACAAAAGAAGTGTGCTTTTGAGTCTCTTTGATTAAACAGTGTGATCTATCAGGATTTCAGAAGCTATCTTTTTTGTTGTAGTGGATGAACATGCTCCCAAAGATCTGTATGGCTCCTATCTGTTAATATGTTAGTGTTAGCCATGTAGTGTTAGCTTGTAAATGGTATTAAATAAATAGGTTCTCATGATGTCAGATTTGGGGAGGAGGAGGAGTCAATTATAACTCTATTTTGCCACTGTGGGGTTCTCTCCTCCTCCTTCCAACTCTTAAGCTTCAAGTCCTGCAAAACAGATATTAGTTTGAGATGTCTATGATTCCCTTCCCATTCCCATCACAAACCAGACAAAAGGAAGAAGAGAAAAACTAGCAACTTGTTTTCTCTTTCCATCTTCTTTTTGGCAGGGAGTTGATGATGCTGCAAAATGTCAGAACTTTGAAGGGGGAGCAGTATTTTTGTTTTTCCTTTCCTTTTCTTTCTTTCCATTTTGAAGTGAGAAACTGTCATAGTGAAAGCAGCAGGGACCTACAATGACTCTGCTTATTGCCAGGAGTTTGATCTTGACCAGCTCAAGGTTCACTCAGCCTTCCATCCTGCTGAGGTCAGTAAAATGAGGACCCAGATTGTTAGGGGCAATATGCTAACTCTGTAAACTGCTTAGAGTGGGCTGTAAAGCACTATGGAGCAGTATATAAGTCTAAGTGCTAATTACTATTGCTGTAGCAACCTGTGGCAAGACAATGATTTTCACTCCTTGTTCTCAACTGGTAGAAGTGTGTGTGTGGGGGGGGGGGGGGGCATCATAGATCAAGTATTTTGGAGGATCTGGTGAGTTGAAACTTTATTTTTTTCTTTATAGCATCTTGCCGCAACTACTACACTTTTTTTTCCTGGAATAACTAAGTGTGGCCCAAGCCTGACATTTTCATAAGCTGAGAAAGAGAGCAATTGACCCAAAGTCACCTAGCTGACTTGCATAGCTAAGGCAGGAGTAGAAATTACAGTCTCCTGGGTTCTAGTCTGGTGCCTTAACCAGTAGACCATATTGGCTCACTAATTTATCCAACAGTAGTAATGTAGAAATCCCTGTGGTTAATAGAAGTAGCAAAACAAATGAACTGTCAGATTAATTGATAATTAATTGATATAGTTCTGAGATAATATAATCAACTGTTTGAATTATTTTTCTGCTTTCCTACAAAAAAACCCACAACTTTTTGCAATTAATAAATTAGCAGCATACAGCAAAAGGTAAGATGAAACAGAATTTTTGTACTACATTTTTTTCTCCTTTTTACTTTATGACATACATGACCTCCATATGCATGGACCAACAGTGATTAAGATAGGATGTTTAAGTTCATAAAGCAGTGATTTCAAAAATTAACATATTCCATTATCCTCTTAGCAGATGAGGAACCATTATTCCTGTACTATCTTTTCCCCATCATTACAAGCATCAAACTCATGTTTCATGATTCTTTTTCACAGTTGCAATATGTCTGAGAGAGAAGTAACTGTTGATCAGAGTTTTAAGATTAAAAAATGAGATTCTGTGACTTTCCCAAGATTAATCTTTCAAGTATTGGCTCAAAAAGTATTAAGTTCAGGGCTAAAATCTTGGGGTATGCATAAATGTATTTTACTTCAAGCTTGAAACAAATCATTCCATCTAGAATATTACATCACAATATTTCAAGCTATCTGTACTTTGACAGAGCAAAACCTGAAGCAGATAAAATGTTTTGTAACCTTGTTTTTCATGACAGGATCACAAGAATAGGTGGGACACGACTTCATGTTGAGGGCTACCAACAAGCCAACTTGATGATGGTGGTGGTGGTGATGATAAAATAACTTTCTGCTAAGGGAAAATTTACCAATAGAAGACTCTGAAATCCTTGGTGTTCTCTGAGCTTGACTGTTTTGTTGTAGACATTTCATTACCCAACTAGGTAGCATCTTCTGTGCTAGAAGGGAGTGGAGTTTGCTTTCTGTTTACTGTATATACAATAGCTTGTCCAGGGGCCCAGGGGCCAAAGAGTCATATCTGGATCCAGACTTGGCAGCTTCTAGCCCTCTGGGTAGTGCCTGGCAGACTAGTTGAGAAGGATATTGGACTAGTTGAGAAGTTACTGTATATAAACAAAGAACAAATGCACTCCCTTCAAGCACTGAAGATGTTATCTAATCAGATAATGAAATATCTGCAAGAAAACAACCAAATTCAGAGCACCAAGGATGCCATATGGAAAGATTTGTTTCATCATCCTGTGCTGTCTTTCTTCAAATACAACTATACCCTTCTTCCTTTGCATTGGGGAGGGGGAACTATGCTATTTTTAAAAAACTTGGTTATTAGCCTGACATTTAAATCTAGTTTAAAAACAATTAACTGACTGATGGACAGACTGATTGTGTGCCCTCAAAAAACAATGTGTAGATCTTAATCTCTCGTAGATCCCTTTCAAATCAATTAGGGAAGGGAAGGGAAGGGAAGGGAAGGGAAGGGAAGGGAAGGAAGGAAGGAAGGAAGGAAGGAAGGAAGGAAGGAAGGAAGGAAGGAAGGAAGGAAGGGGCATGTACTAACTACTGACATGGAAAGCCACCTTATTCTGGACATACAGACTTTCCCCACCTGACTGCCACCATTTACATTCTAAATGTAAATTATTTACATTTGCAGTAACAAACAAATGAAAAAGAATCATGCACAGACATACACAAGCTGATACTAAAGGCTGAGCAGAGTACACAAAGGCAAAGTTAATTTGCATAGAGTCTGCTGCATTTTTAAATGCACTTGAATCTCTACAAACAAAAGAACACAAGAAAACACTGAGTACAATGGTAAATACCATAAACTAAGCAAGCCATCCAAAGTTACTTATTCCCTTTTCAATGGCATTTTAATCAAAAACTCCCAAAGGGCCATTGCCAAAGAAAGTGAAGCAAGCCGTCACCTTCAAACATTTCAGAAAATAAAAGATAGCTATGTGGAATGGTGACTGAGCTTAGGTATGCGTATACATACACTTTGCAAATGTTCATTTGTCCTGTTGATTATGGGTGCCTTTCAGGGTGCCTTTGAAGAGCAAGACTCGCTGCATTTATACAGGTATTCTGAATCACAAATCAGCAGGAGCATGCACAGAACAAACCCACACTTTTAAGCTGAGTAGGCCAGATCAATACTGTATTACTTTTTCTCACCAACATTTTGCTTGATTTTCTTTATATATACAAGCACATTCACATATTGTACAAATATTTTAAAAACAGCAATGGCAACCTGGCAATGGCATGAAGGGTGAGGGAACAATCAGATCCCAAATGGTTTCTTTAAAATGCTAGCAGCATTGCTCCAAAACGCTATTCCCAGATCATGCTACCAACCTTAAGCCAGTAGTGATAAGTTCATGTCTGGTCTATCTTGCTATACTGGCCTAGGAAGGAAAATTCCAATGGCAAGAGGCAAGGCAATATTTAACTGCATCACATAAAACAGTAAACACTAGAAAAGTTTTCTCTTGAAATGGTCACATTGTGTTTTATTGTTGAACCAAAACTCATGAAGCATATACATTTTGTTTTGAGCATGAACTGCTCAAAGCAGCCGTTTTGAATTTAACATGTTTTGAACAACCCTACTAAAATGTATTCAAGGTCAGTCTCTGTGTTGTAAGTCTTGAGGTAGATATTTCTAACATGCCTATACTGTATTTGAAAAGAATCAATTTCTAGATTCTCAACCCTAAGGAACCATGCTAACTTATAAAAGCAGGGTCTTTGCAGTTTATTCAGTAGTATTGCCCATCAGATAATGGAGTTCATTTTGGCACCCATTTTTTTCATAATGTGCCCCCTACAATAAATGTCCAGGAATGATATTTTAAGGACAAAGAATTCGCTTGGCCCTAACTTCATAACTCCTTATATGAAAAATGTTCCTTGCTTTCATCTTTCCTTGTCTCACACACAGTCAAGATATACGGCACTAATACAGACTAGGATCATACTGTGGGAGTATTTTGCTTCTGACAATGATTCATATTTAGATTAAGCCAAAAGTGGGATGAAGATCTATTGATTGATTTATGAAGTATATGTGGCAACATAATGTTTAGGAGAGGAACAATAAATCATTAAAATCACAACAACTCGAAATGACAGGCACTTAGAAACCCACAAAATACATTACAACTTTCTAGGCAGTAATTTCAATCAATCTATTTCCAAATACATGGAAAAAGGCAGGTTTTAATGCCTTTCCAAAGACCAGCAGGATTGGGTCTTCAATTTAAATGAATAAACTCATTCAGATAAAAAACATAATGCAGGACAAATTTAATTTTCTCATCTTCCACACAGGACATAAAGCTAAATACTTACATAGTTTGATCTTGTTTCTTTTTTATTTCCTCTCTCTAACACCACCAATCTCTAAAATTACTAGATTATAAAACCTCTAAGAAAGGGGCTGTCAATCCCACTTGGCACAGTCTTATAGCTTTAAGGGAAATGCTGACTTTATAGGTTCATATTTTCACATAGCAAAGTGTGAAATTCTGGATTTCCACATGAAAAGCAATATATTTCTTAGCGGGTTTTTTTTGTTACCTATTGAGTATTTATGTTACTTATGGCAGACAGAGATGGATACTGCTTTTTATTTGTTGTTTGTTTACTTATTTATGACTCGTGTCTACGCCACCTTGCTTGCAAATAACTGCTTGTCCTCAGTCTGTAAAGTCTGAAGTTTTGGAAAACAGCCATGAAACATCTTCAAACTGCTTCAGAAGAAATGGAAAATATCCACAGTTCATAAACTTCCTCCAACTAACTCCCCTATTTCTTCTTACCATGCTTCTACCATTTGGATTTTCTATAACAACCGAATTAAAATTATAAAAGATCACAAAGACAAACTAATTATCTTATACATTTTGGTGGATTACAGTCTACTTTATCATATTTATTTCATTACATTGTGATTCACCAAAGTTTATACTTTTATTTCTTCATTATTTTTGCTACAAATGACTAACATACTGTAGAACCTATTTAAAGTTCTGAAAACTTTTTAAATGATACTACAATTTTTTTTTACTCTACTATACATTTTGGTCTTTCCTCAATGGACAATGCAGCTATTTTTCCCTGACATTATTTGAGCACAAGGTTTTTCCCTAAAACTCCAGACTACATTTTTTATGTAGTCAAAGATAATTCTCCGATTATGTCTACTGCCTTCTAAATATGATGAGAAAAATATTTTTTTTAAAAAAACCCTGTAATCAGAGTTGGAAGGAGACTTAAGAGGTATTCTAGTCCAGATTCAAAATTAGTGGCATTACGGCTTCCTTTCATGATGACAGTCCAGCTCTGATTTAATATCTCTAGTGCAGGAGAAGTTATTACCTTTAAGTCAGTCTTTTGGAAAGTTCTTTCCATAGGAAATGTCTATTGTTTAGCTTATAATAAACATTCCTAAAACTTCTAGCCATTCGTATTAGTCGAGAGTAAGATTATCATCACCATATCTTACCATATGATTTTTCCTGGAGTAGATGCACAATCATCCTCCTTTAACTAAACTAAAGGTGTTAATATCAAGTGAATGAAAATAATTTCTTTGCATTTGCAATATAATGGAAATTTTCATTATTACTCTTCCTTACCTGTCTCTCATTGTGTTTGCCATGAATTTCCACAAAGTCCTCAATGACTTTTACACTCAAATCTTCAGGGGAGAAATGCTTTACATCCAAAAAGACAAGAAACTTGTCTCGGTCAGATCTCACCTGGAATGAAATAAAGACCACACAAACACATCCCCCCCCAAGAATTAAAATTTAAACCATTAGCAAGATTAGGTTTTTAAGATAATTTTTATTCTGTTCTCTCAGATTACGTGATGATGCCCTCTGCAATACAGTTTATAAAAACAAAATATCCAAGCTCTTTAAAAGTAACCTCAGGCTAGGGCTGGTTGGAGATGAACTGTGGGGTGCTAAATACTTTACTGCAATGAATATTGAGTTGAGGAGCTTTTGTGCTAGCATGATTTTCAAAATAATTTGGATATAGAAAATATGGTAGAAGACTACTGTAACATTAAACTAAAATGAATGTATGAACAAAGTTTTTATAGTGTTTTTGCCTTGCTTCAGTCTAGATGAGTCTAGATGACATGATCTTTTGTTCTTCCTATTTGGAAAACTTATGAAGGTGAGAAAGGGTAGACAGGAGGCAGGAGGAGGTAGAGGTTATCCATCGTTAAGTACTAGTTTAAGATTGGTATGTTAAAATGACAAAATTGATTTATTCAAAGCAGAGGAATTAATATGCTAAATATGGATGTAAATTTTGGATTTGTATATGTTCCTATAGAAACGCTGCTTGCAATGCATTTTCTGTGTTCCTTTCACTTCACATTAGGATCACAGCACCATTCACTTAGTGGTTTGGGCATTCATCTATTTTGTGAATAGATTTTTTTTTATTTCCATCAAATCATTTAGTGCAAGTTGTAATTCACTGACCTTAAATATACATACATGCATTAACACTTTAGTAATCTTAAGATTTTTCAACTGATTTTTAAAAGAAACCACTTTGTCATCTGAGTTCTTGCTAGCTTGTTCACTTTTATTTTACATAAGTTTGCAGAATATGGAACAGAAGAAAGAGTAAACAGGTGGCATTTCAAACCTGACTGTTCTGAACAGTCTCAGTAACACTTTATCTTTATAAATGGTTGATAGGCTATTCTTTCATATAGGCCACTATAAAGCATTCTGATCATAACATGCCTAACATTTTCTATAAAGAACATACAAGGTACAGTACTAATGGTTGAACATGAATTTATTTCCAGCTACAAAGAAACCATTTCATTTGAATACAAATGTGACATACACAAACATCTGCTTTCAGCTAAGCATGTATATATGCATTCCAGTCCATATTTAGCAAATATTTAAGTATATTAAGAATAAATATGCTTCTTCCTTTCAAATTAGCATCACAAGATACCTGCATTACAGTTTAAGTATTTGATAACAAGAACAGTCTGCTATTGTTCTTTGGCCATCTAACCTCCCTATAATATTGATAAGATTGATTAAATTCAGATCATGTTGTTTCCATTTTTGCAAACTATTGTAAATCTTACCACATTCTAGTCTCCAGTCAGTGTTGCAGAAATCAAAATCCTGGTGGTTTAGTGTTGCTTTTAGGAGAGATCTTTAAAATAGTTTAAATATATTGAGGTATAGGGATCTTACCTCAGAAACACCTGAGTCCAGCAAAGTACGGAAGAAAGATTGTCTGTAGTATGGGCTGATGGTAGAAGAAAACAAAGGCAGGAGATCATATTCAAAAAAACCATCTCCAAAAAAATGGTCAAAAAAGCGGCTTGGAATTAAAGGTCCAAGAGCTCGTTTGAACCAGGGATGCTGAATGGTAATATCCATGGTCTTTGCTGTGGCTGCAAGCTTAGAAGTGAGGAAAAAGACAGTGCAGTCACTTTGATGATAGTGAGGTCTTAGCTGAACCACACTGTGGGATTATAGAAAACGTCCCTCTATATATACCACTTTGGCAGAATGAAGGCATCAGCGGGATTTCTGGAAAGACATGATCTCATTATGAAGGTCAATCTGGTCAGCAGAAATTGTAGGGACTGACCTGGGAATGACAGTCTCATTAGAATCAGTGCCAGAGGGCTGGACAGTCTTCAGCATTCTCTGGAGAGAAGAGCTATTGTATTATTTACCAGCCAGCCATAACACGGTCTTTTTGCCTAGGGACTCACAAGAGAGCATTTTGCCCACAATATCACAGATCTTCATAATATCTTCAAAAATGAAGATATGATGAGGGACTAGAAGGGGAATTTATCAAATTTGCAGATGACACTAAGCTGGCAGAAATAGTCAACAACCTAGATGATAGGCTCAAGTTCCAGATAGATCTTGACAGACTTGAACACTGGGCCCTATCTAATAAAATGAAATTCAATGTAGAGAAAAGTAAAGTCTTACACTTAGGCAAGAAAAACCAAACGTACATATGTTTACTGTA
>JANHFM010003423.1:53386-66731 GCA_032468115.1 Grayia smithii | reverse complement strand
AGGCCCTCCAGAGGCAGGAAATGGCCCGTTTCCCTACTTTGGGAAGTGGGGAAGGCCATTTTTGCCCTCCCCAAGCTCCTAGAAAGGCTCTGGAGCTTGGGGAGAGAGAAAAAAGGACCTTCCCCACTACCACACCCCCGAGGCCCTCTGGAGGCAGGAAACAGCCTGTTTCCCTACTTCCAGTGGGCCCAGAAGGCCTGCTGAGCTCACGTGCCCTCCGATATGGCTACAAGTGCCACCTCTGGCATGTGTGCCACAGATTCGCCATCACAGCTCTAGATCTAGGCTTTTGATTTTCTGTAACTTAAAAATGCCTTCCTATTTTTATAATATCTTTACTTGTTAACAAGTATATATTTTATTATTGGAAATACTTTCTGCAAATTTCTCCCACCCTCACTCTTCACAGATCATAATTTCAAGAATTCCAGGGCCACTCCCCTCCCCTTTCAGGAAGGTACAGAAAACATAAATATTAATTTGCTTTTCAGTTAAATTATAAACTTTATTTATTCTTTAAAAATATGAAATTCATAAATTCTGGACATACAGCATGTATAGTACATAAAAGGAAGCTATATGCCATGAGATGAAGGATTACAGTAATTGATTGATTAGCTTTTTAGAATGCTGTAATCTTATGACTTCTAGTAGTTTGAAGAATAAATTGTTCATTTAATATATTTAAAACATAGTCCATGAAACAGCATAACCATTAATTAAAATTATCTGGCAATCCTAAACAAGATAACTAGCCAGTAGCCTGCTAATGCCAGTCATAGGCAAATCATCTTTATATATCAGGACCATCCTTTCTCTCTTGCTGTGGCATTATGATTGAAAAAAAGAACTTAAAACCCTGCCAAGAAATTTTTTGAAAAGAATACTAATTCCCTTGCCCAGCCTATTTTTAGAATTGAGCATAATAATAAGCAAATCTGTCTGCTCATCCTCTTCCAGATTATATATTTGTATATTTTATTACAGACTGATCTGGCATTTATCATTCTCAGTCTTAGACCATAAACAATCTGGCCACCAAGACCTAAGATTGAAGCAACTGGAGCAGATCAACAGTTCCCTTCCCCTAGAATGGCCTACCTCTGTTCCCCAATGTATTTTACTTAATCTCAGTAACAGATCTACTCTTAATTTGTTAATTGCATGTATATGGCTCCCCATTTCATGGAAAGTATCCCTGGCTGATGTACAACAATCAAGTACTATTTTGCCCTACTACCACCTCCCATCCTACATCATAAGACAGCAGCCCACTATAGTTGACTTATTCAGAAGCTGTAATTACAGACAAATATGGAGACCAGTGATCCGGTGACACCATTCAAATTGACACTTCATGTAGTTTACTACCCTTGCCCTTTATGCAACCAGTATCCTGAAAGCCTTTGAGCAGTCTCTTCATCTCAGATTGGGAGAGTCTGTTCTATACTCCATATTAGCTCACCACCATACATCCTTCTGATCTTGATATAGGAAAAACTTTCCATTAGGAAAAGAGTATGCCTGATAATCATTGTCAGCCCCACTAAATAGTGCAAATCAAAAAATCAATTCCACTGGAAGACTAGAACTATGCTCTATTAATGTAGACTACATAACAGAATCTTTTAATTATCCTTTACCTCCCCTCTTTATAACCCAGTGAATCAGAGAGATTAATGCATCAGCTGCTCCTGTATGTCATCTTGCTTTCCTGGTCTTAAAGAGTGTTTCAGTCCTCTTTGCCTAAGTAACAGTTCTTGAATACTTCTGAGGATTCTAAGGATAGCCATAAGAGCCATAATCTGAACAGGTTATCCATAGCACTTCAAATATATAGACTCCATTGAGTGGAGAGGAATATCAGCCACCCTAATTTTTGAACCATCTTTCCTCTGAAGGAGTGAAGCATGTAGTATAGTGCCACATAGTTCCCAGCTTTGCATTCCTTGTTCTGAATCTGTTGGAAAGAAGAAATAATTTTTAAAGTCCCCACAAATTCAACCAACCAGTCCAAATGTCTCCTGTCACCACCTTTGCTCACTGATTCAGCAAAATCAGTTCTGTTGGTGATGGGCCTTCTAATTGGTAGATCAGTACTCAGAACTCACTGCCCATGCTGCAGTGGATCCCTCCATGTTAATCATTTCATAAGAATTTTGAACTCTTTGTAGTAATAAATTATTTAAACTGGCTTCCAATCATAAGTTTGCAGCCTCATTTGGTCCATAACCTGCCCAAATTCTTTGTACATTTTCTAATCTTATAACTAAATATATTTCTTAACAGCAACAGATAAGCTTATTCTGATCATACCACAGCCAAACAGTCACCAAACAATATGAGAAAACATTGTACATAACATTTGATGATCTAAATGGCCTGTTCCAATTTTATGATTGTTACATAGGTTTTGAACATAACACTGTCAATTGTATGCTGAACTAAAATCAGAATTACTCAGTACATTTATTAATCTGCAGTAGAAAGGCAATTCACCTAAATAATTAACTGTAGACTGAAATAGCCAGTTTTATGGTTAATATGCGAAAGGTACAAATAATTTCAAACTTCCAACCTTGAGAAAACTCTGACTCTGGATGTTCACCCACTTTGTAATAGAAAAGCAGAACTTTTATAACTTCTCTGTTTAGCCTTCTTTCATCATGTCCGTCCTGTTTTATTTTTCAAATTTTCTTTTCTTCCTTTCCTAGTGTACACCCCTGCTTCCCTTATTCTAGCTCAATCCTTTCTTTCTTTTCTTCCTCCTTTCCTCCTCCAGTTTTAACACACAGTGATCAATTAATTATGTAAGTGAGCAATTTTATTTTACTAATCAACTTTAATCAGTTTTATAATTTTATTTAACTACTTTGTTTTGCCCAAGTCTCATCCTCTTTTGCCATGTAGCTTCTGGCATTATATATATATATTTGTGTGTTATACTTGCTTATATGCACACGTGTGTCAGATGCATATAACTATGCAAAGGAGAAAATATCCAAGATTTATTCCAGCTGAAATTGGCAACCAAGGTTGACAAGCCACCCAGAGTCCTCTGGGAGTTGGGCGGCATATACATTTAATAAATCAATAAGTTATAGAAGCTGAGTATTGTGAAAACTTTCTGTCAAAATTAAAAAATGTATTTGGGATGAGATAATTTGCAACACAGTTATCTTTATGTAAATACAATATAAATTATTTCCTCTATACAGCATTACAAAATACCTGGAAATGGCACCAGTATTAATGTAGGAATGGTAAACACAAGTAAAGAAAAAGGAATAGCCAGATTTCTTTTAGTTTAATCAATGAACAGTATTTAGTAAATTAAGGTGCTTTATAACTTATAGTGTCTGTGTTTACAGCTAGTATTTGAAGAAGAGCAACAAAAACTTGTTCAGAAGTTTGTTAACATTGTGGAACTGAAATGGCTCATTTAGGTCATCAGGCTCTGCCTTTATTTAATGTAGAATACAAATACAAATGTTTATTTAATCTCTGCTTGAATATATTTAATAAAGGAACTCAAGAACTCTGTGTTTAATTACTTCCTCTTCATGCCCTCTCATATCATGATGATTTTCAATGAGAATGTTTTTCTGAGCATTCCATTGAAATTTCCTTGTAAGACAAGTTATGGCTTGTGTCTCTGGCAAGATTCTCAATTAGAACTGGCATGGAAGTAGCCCTCCTAGCCCTCCATAGCTGCAGAATGAATGGTCATTAAAGAAGACCACTTGTCTAGATACAGTAACTTATCAGCACTTTGCAATTACACCTGGAAGCAAACTGTTAACCAGTGCATCTAAATTATACCCAGTTACGATATCCAGTTATAAATCTCTGAACTGGTTAGTTTCAGCACCTACGCTCGATATTTTTGACAGATGTTAATCGAAGAGGATTTGATATAATCCCTTTGTTCTTATCTAAAACAGTTGGTATCCAACATAGCAGTCAGATTCTTAGTTCAAGCAATGACAGTATGACAAGATCATTTTGTTACCAACCACCACTCCCTAAAAAGGATCTTAGTACATTTTCTCTCTTAATTGCCTTGAATTCTGGTTGTCAAGAATTCTGATGGAAGACTGATAGTAACTCATCTAAATACTTCAGAGGAAAATCCACATGGCTATCATGGTGCTGCAGCTCACCCCTCCCAACTTGACCCTCTTTAGATGTATTTGTAATGTAAAGTAAATCTGTGGGGTGATCAAAGGCTATAATAATTCTAAATACACTGTACACATTATAATACACTGTATAATACATCAGCTACTGTTTTAGTACTTGCATTTACCTAGATGTATAAAAGTAAGAATGGAATTATCAAACAGAAGTAACTGACAAAATGCTTACTGTGCTCACGAAAGTGCTAAGAAGCCTGCATCAATGTTTACATTTAGCTTGAGAAATAGATAATGCCACAAATACAGGAAAGCCTCTTGCAATAGCAGTTAGAGGAAATAAATTGATGACTTTCAAAAGTCCAGATTCCTCTTTCTCACCCACCCTGCCCCACTCCCAATTTCCATCTGATATGTTACAAAACTAAGACTGATATTCTGTGTGGCAGATGGTAGGAAGAAGTAGAAATTATTTACCAGACTTCTGGGATTATAGCCAATAGACACTGGCAAGCACTCTGCTGGGGTGGGAGTTGCAGGCTTGAAAGAGATTGGACCAGATGAAAAAGCTTTGGGGCCAAATTTTTCCATAGAAAGCTATCAAAGCAGGGTTAGAAAAAAACTGATTTCTTCACAAATAAGCAGCTGGGGGGGAGGGATCTTTGATGCTGGATTGTATTCCCTTGGTTTTTCGTCACCACTACCTCCCCAAAAGGTGGCCAAATAAATCATGTGGTGCTTTAAAAAAAAAAAAAGCATGAATATATAGTATGTGTTTGACCAGCAGATGCATTTCTGTATGAAAAACTCTGTGTGTGTGTGTGTGTTTTAATGTTTGTGCATGTGTGTGTGTTTTTTCTTAGATGTCTTTTTTGGGATGCCCAATGGCCAAAGTTAAACTGTTCCCCTTAAATTTGATAATAGCCTGGAGGGCTTCCAGCAGGTATAAGGGGAAGAGAGGGAAGAAGGATGTTATTAGCATAGCCCTCAGCAATCTACAGTATCCTTCATAGATCTTTCTACTGTTGAACTGTTGATCAAAACATTGTTCTGCAACAGGCTTCCCTATGCTGGAATCCCCCAGAATCATGCTTGGCATCACCTTGTCTTTTTGAATCAAAGTAATGTCACTTTTATCCTTCTGAAACTTTTAATAAAACCTGTTGATGCAACAAAGGGATTTTTAAATTAATCTCATTTCTGATATTATAGTTTCTACTAAACTTTGGCTGTTTAATTATTTGTCCAATCTATTGAAGTTTTACTGGATAAGACTGAGACTGATCTGAAAGTGGATTTAAAAGTGACAGGTTACAAGAATGGGAGAAGATGCTACATTGGACATGCAAAGGAAACTGGCTAATGTTTTAATAATTAAAAAGGATATACAAATAACGAAGAGTGACCTGGATAACTTTCTTATATTGGATTTACAACTGTGGCTTGTCAAAGCCTTGAAGAGTTGTATGGGAAGAGACCAGTAAACATAAAAATCAACTGAACGTTATCTAAAGAGACTAAAAATAAGGTTTATTAAAAGTAAAAGAAAGGAATGTAAAATTGGTTTATTTTTTTAAGGTTAAGAGTAGATGTGTTATCTCTGATAACCCTTTAAAGGACTTTTGTTGATTAGAACTGAACTGTGAGGCTTCAAGGATTTTTTTACACAGGTAATCCTTGACTTGCAATCTTTTGTTTAGTGATCAAAGTTACAACAGCACTGAAAAAAGTGACTTACAAACCCTGCTCACACTTATCACCATCACAACATCTCCACAGCCACATGATTGAAATTCAGGAGCTTAGCAACTTGCATGTATATTGGATGGTTTTAAACTCCCGAAGTCACACAATCGCCATTTGTGACTTTCCCAGCTGTCTTCCATCAAGCAATGATGAAGCCGGATTCATTTAATGACTGCCTAACACAGTGATTTGCTTAACAACTGGCAAAAAATAATGTAAAATTGGGCCTGATCCACTTATTTAACAATGGAAATTCCGGTCCCAACTATGGTCGGAAGTGAAGGACTCCTTGTAGATAATAGTTGGGATATGGGAAAAAAGATCATTAGTTGTATTTTAAGAGACATTATTAAAATTGTTTATACTTTGATGAAGAAGTTCATTTATACACACACACACTATTCTTATTTTTTTCTATTTTTTTTCTTTTTTCCACATTTTATTTTAGATTGTATTTGTATCTTTTTAATTGTAATTTTTAATAAAATTACTATTTTAAAAATCGCACATATGGTGTACCACAGTTCTGACATGTCAGCTCTTTCCATTAGTTGTCAAGTGAAATATACTGAGTGACAGATATGTTTAAATGTTTGTGTGCCTATAAATCTTATGTGTTAACATTTTTCTCATATCTCAAACACCAACAATTTTATGTCTTTCCCTCCCAGATGTTATCACAATAACCCAATACCTATATCCTTGCTGGAACCTACATGGATTCTGAAACAAGTTGTACCCCACTGGTTACAGGATTGTGGAATGTGAAATCAAGCAGGTTCAGAGTGCAGCAGACTGAGGAATATTGCTTTCTTAAATTTGTCTGATATAGAATTACCTGAAATATTATCCACATAGTTCAGTATCTTGGAAATAATGAGACAGTAGCAAAGCTATTTTTAAATACTTTATTTTGTAGTAGTACATGGGTATAATCTGCCTGATTCAAAATAGTTTGGTTTAGTTATTTTATTGAAACTTCCAAAGGCCAAACCATTGGATAGTTACAGGCAAAACAGAATAATCATTTGTTGTCATGTTTTTTTAATTAAATTTGGGATTGTCCATTTTTATGTGCTTTAGTCATAATGATTGTTAGTCCTGTGTTGTAATACAGTTGATCTCTTGTTTCCCCCTCTGGTGCAGGCACAATGCCATCAATTCCTGCCGAAACTGAAATGGATACAGTGACTTGCACTCAAGTTTCGGTTGACTGCATACCCAATGGAATCTTGGAGAAGGAATCTTGTAATTCAACAGAAAAGGAGAGGAAATGGATCCGGCCTGATGCCGTCAGCAAATGTACCTGGGAACTTGGAAAATCTCCTTCTGAATCGCCCCATCACCATTCTACATTGTAAGTGGTCAATTGGTCAATAGGTGGAGGAAAAGCCTGTTTGGAAGGTGGCTTTTATTGTAAGCTGACCATTCAGTTTGATCTATTCTGATGTTAGTTGGGGATAATGAACTTTATGATTGTTTCCTAATAATATTGTATATCTTTTTCTTTCTGGTGTAGAAAAAAGACTCCAAAAATTATGCCGGATATCCTGAAAAACATTGGAGATACTCCCATGGTGCGTATCAACAAGATTGGAAAGCTCTGTGGCCTCAAATGTGAACTCTGTGAGTATTTGTTATAGTGATGGTTACTTGGAATTGTAAACATAAACACATGCATTCTCACCATCAGTATTATCGATAAGGGGGCCCTTAATTTCAAAGGTCCAAATCAGTCAGGAATTTAGTAGACTTTGTGACTTTCTGTTATTTTTGAACGATGAAGCTGTTTATGATATTACCGTGCTTTAAGTGCAGCAGTTGGAAACTGACCTACAATCACCTGCTTCTCCAGTCTGTGTATTGATAGTGAGGCTTAAAACCCTAAATTGTATAAGAACAATTTAAGACGTTGCATGAGGAGCGTGTTGGATAGAAGGAAAACTTATTGGGAAAGAAGAAAGAGAAATAATGCCTTGGTAAAGCCACATTTGGAATACTGCATCCAGTTTTGGTCACCACAATGTAAAAAAGATGTTGAGACTCTAGAAAGAACCTCAGAAAAGAGCAGCAAAGGTGATTAGGGGACTGAAGGCTAAAACATATAAAGAATGGTTGCTGGAATTCAGCATCTCTAGTTTAATGAAAAGAAGAACTAAGGGTGACATGATAGCAGTGTTCCAATATTTAAGGGGCTGCCAGAAAGAAGAGAGATGCAACTTATTTTCCAAAACACCAGAAGGCAGACAAGAAACGATGGAAACTAATTCAAGGAGAGAAGCAACCTAGAACTAAGGAGAAATTTCCTAACAGAACAATTAATCAGTGGAACAACTTGCCTCCAGAAGTTGTGAATGCTCCCACACTGGAAGTTTTTAAGAAAAGATTGGACAATCATTGTCTGAAATGGTATAGGCTTCTTGCCTGAGCAAGGAGTTGAACTAAAAGGCCTCCAAGGTCCTTTCCAGCTTTGTTACTCTGTTCTAAGTTTTTCAGAACAAAAAATGTTATGTTAACCATGTTATATGTCTGGTTTGGGATCTGAGCTCATAGAAGAGGATTGTCCGACTATGTGGTTGCTTATGAAAGGCACAGTATATTGGACTAATCCAAATCCAGCTTCATAATTGATTCATCAGAGGCTAGTTGTTTAGTTCAATATTCAAATAGGATATGCTATCTTATTGTATCTATAAATATGATACCTATAGATATCTAATGTATATTTTGATATCGGTGCACATGTTCAGATATGCCTTTTCTTAGAATATGGATAGATCAAATTGCACTTGCCAAATCCCTTGCAGAAGGTTGATGGGCGTCTTTTTCTTGATTCATCTGAAACATATGCTACTTTAATTGTGGTATTCAGTGGCCAAATGTGAATTTTTCAATGCTGGAGGAAGTGTGAAAGACCGAATCAGTTTACGAATGGTGGAAGATGCTGAAAGGGATGGGATTCTGAAACCAGGAGATACCATTATTGAACCAACTTCAGGAAATACAGGTAAATAAATCCATTTGAACTGTGGTATCAAGAAGTGAGTAGAATGGGATACACTTTGCTGAATAGGGTCACCCTTCTCATACCCCTGGTCTAGGCAGAAAATAAGACTAATAACAAATTTTTAAACTGTAAGGAAACAACTAGATACTGAAATGAACAGGCATTAATTAAAAATGAATAATACAAGTCTCAGTTCTAACAGAACTGAATACTAAACACCATTGGACCAAATTTTACAAATACTCAGGAGGAGAATGTTTTGCTTACAGGTTTTCCTATCTGAGCAAATCAGATAATTTCTTTGTGAAGGGATAGGGAATGTTAAAGTGGTGTATGCACAGTTTGGGACTATAATCTCATTCAGCCATGTAGGTAGGTCAAGAGAAAAACATGCATAGATAGAGATGTATGAAAAGTCTGCCTTATAGCTCAGCCATCTCTTTCTCTCTTTATCATTATGGGATCTAGCTGGTTCATAATGGCAGGACATAAAGCATAAACCCTGGAATACAGGCTCTTTGGCAGCATTATCATATCTTGTTAGGATGGTCATTTTATACATTAGTCTTTCTCCATAAAATACCATATTTAACTCAAACAGGGAGAGCGGCTACCAATGCAAAACTGGGAACAGGTAGAGTGATATCTTTCCAGAAGTTTTATACCACATATCCCATTAGTATCATCCAGAAGGATTAACAGGGAGACTGGGAAATATCTGGAGGAGGCTAGGTTTTTTATTCTGGGTATATGTATGGCTTCTTTAAAGTGATATTTTTCTTGGTTACAGGAATTGGACTGGCCTTGGCAGCTGCAGTGAAAGGATACCGTTGTATTATTGTAATGCCAGAAAAAATGAGCATGGAAAAGGTCAGAGTTGTTTATCACAGAGTGATCAATTCATGATTACATTAGTTTACTGAGGCACCTTAAGTCAGCAGTGGTGTGTGTGAGAAAGCTAGACTCAACTTGCCATCTTAACATTTCATAAGGTTCTGCATGAGTTTTGTTAATGGAGCTAAAATAGCCGGTCTGGAACAACATTTGATTTTGAATTAGCTCCAAGCCTGTAACCACTTTAATATTCCAGTTGCATAAGCATTGCCTATGCACAGGCATAGACATTTTGGCTAATTTTGACTGTTGTTCTTAAATAGGTGGATGTGCTACGTGCCCTTGGGGCTGAAATTGTGAGGACTCCAACAACTGCTAGATTTGATTCTCCAGAATCACATGTTGGAGTAGCATGGAGATTGAAAAATGAAATCCCCAACTCCCATATCCTGGATCAGGTAACTTATTGAACAAGAAAAATGGCTTCACTGTAGAAAATAGTTTCTTTTAATTTATTCATGCGCTGCTAATATAATGCAGGAAAAAATGCTCATATATTAAGAAATAGAATGAGAGGAAAAGGTACTTTACAGGTAGCAGGTAGTTTATTGTCTTAACTTGGATGATGGAAACATGCTATCTTCTATTATCCATTGATGCTTTGTGTCTCTCCCTGCAGATCATTGTAGGCCAATCACTGCTTAGATCGTAACAAATTAATAGGGTGAAACTGGTTGCTGTTCACCTGTTTGACTGGTTTCAAGTGAACTTTTCTGCAGTCTCTTTCTCTCAGATGGACCTGCTTTATAGGATTTTAGCTATTAAAAAGGAGACACTCCTGACACATAAGGATCAGCAGAATATATCATCTTTTTTCCAATATAATATAACAATGCAATTAATCTACATATAAAGGAAGGGAAGGGAAAGGAAAGGAAGGGAAGGAAGCAAGGAAATTTGTGCTTGATGTTTGAGTTAGAATGGTTTTCTTTGTGATATTTAGTACATTAATGTTAAAAGCATTACTTTATTTTCTGTTTTCTGATGCACTGGTTTTCAGTTTTTCCACCAGAAGGTTAATATAAATAATCTACAGCGAAACATAAAAATAGCATAGATATAAAAAAGCCAAAAGAAATAAAACAGCAACTGAAGCCATTTAAATTCACTCTATGGGGCGGGGGTTGTCTGTATGTGTCTATGTGTGGTATATCTTGCATCTGCATTATTTCTGAAATGCATTTGCACTGCTACTGAACTGGTCAACCTGTTTGTTGATCCTACATTTTTTTCATTATCTCTCCCTCTCTCTCTCTCTTTCTCTCTTTTTTTTACTCAGTACCGCAATGCCAGCAACCCCTTGTCTCATTATGACACAACAGCAGAGGAGATTCTTCAGCAGTGTGAAGGTACATTTTATGCTTTACAAACGCCTCTGTCATGGAAATGGGAGCTACTTAGGAAACTGAAGCTATGTTAGGAGAGATTGATTAATAAGAACATGAGAGCATTCAGCCCACAGACAACTTACTTTTGCAGTTAATTTGTAGGACTCATCCAGTGGCCAAGTTACTTCCACACGCAACTTATTCATTCCACCTCTTAAAAAAAAGATGTAAAAAAAATGCAAAAATCTTAGATCTGAACAATTATTGAAATTTGTAGATAGTTTAAAATAGATATAAGAACCATAAATTTTCAAGAATATGTTCCACAATCACAATACCCCAAACCTGCAAAATACTTGTCTAAAGCCTATACTGCAAATTACCTGTACTGTGTGTATATATGTTCATTTGTGTATAAATCAGCGCAAATCTATATCAGAGCAGCTTCTTGCACACACATACACAATTCACAAATTCAAGTTTTACCATTTTCCTTTCTTTGCTAAATGTTATGAGTTCACCATGAAGAGGTGTTTCTTAAACCTCACCTGATCTTGTTGGGCAATATTCAGTGGAGTATCTGTGTAGCTGTGCTTTGAACCTCAGCCTGAGTACTCCCATGGTACAGGGGACATTTTTCTGTAACTGGTAGCATTTGTTTATGATCTTGCTTTGAGGCAAAGGGGAAGGCTAAGATTCCCATATTGGCATGGCCAATAGACCCGATTGGTTTTGTGGGTGGAGATGCCCCATTCATGGTACAGCTTTGGGGCCAGGAGATCTTTCCATTTTTGCCTCATTTTTTCTTAAAATAGTATTTGTGTGCAGCAGGTTCAGTTGAAGCCTCCTTAATGACATAGTTGCAACAAGTGTACATGCTAACTATATATACAGAAGATGTATCTATGATACTCCTATTGCATGATCCAGATTGAAGAAATGGCAGAATACCAAAGAGTGCTGCAGAAGTGTTATAGCTAAACAAGAATTTGGATTTGGTTTAAATGAGATACTAAACCCCATACAAATGATATTATAGCTTGGTATGTTGTATGAAACAGGAGCCTGAGTGTCCCATATGCAACCACCAATTTAGAAAATGCATCAGGTATTTTCTTTAAACAGTATTTTCTTTAAATAGTGTGAGGACATGGGTGGGGAAGCCCATACATACTTTGGGGTGGGGGTTGGAGGGAGTGGAGGATCAATGTATTTTGGAAAAAAATAATCCAGTTACAGCTGCTACTCATTTAGTAACTATCTTGGTTAGTGACTATTCACAAATCAACAATGATAAAAAATAAATTCCCAGCCAATGCCTGGATTTTTAAGCAAATTTCCTGTGTCTACTTGTGATCGCTAAATGAATAGAGGCTGTGTTAATTCTGTTACTAACTGGAAACCAGTAGAGGGAGCTCCTACATAACAAGTCCTTCTTTGTTTTTTTGCTTCTGTGTAAGACAGAGCAGAACATGCATTGAACATAAGTCAGAAGAAGCACTTTGAACCTTACACAGGCCCAGAGACCTTTTTCAAGTTTTCGTGTGAACCTGAAGGAAGGTGTTGCTGTTTTAAAACTTGTCTTCATGTTATTGAATGAATTCTTTAAGCAGCAGCATCTGTTTCTTTGTGTCACCAAGCTTGAAAAATATTAGGCTCCCTTCATAACCAGCAGAAAGTGCTGCCTTCATGCAAGGTCCAAAGCACTTCTTCCAAATAAGTTTTAAAGTGTGACCACCTCTAATGTAAAGCAATTCTTATCTTAGATTTTTTAAGTGAACCCACTTCTAGAATACTTACCTTAGATTTAGTACCTGAAGTATTGGGAAATTGTTTTACACTTTCATATGTTGCAATACACCTTATTTATTTAAATTGCAATATGAAGTGCAAAATGTTGCAAAAAATGTGACCATACATACATCCCCAAGCTATAGCTGGCCAGGAAAAGAGAAAAGGCAGAAATCGTGTAAGGAGAGGGTATTGAGTGAGTGAAATATTCATTCTTGCATTTACAAGCTGATTATAAAATGTGATGCAATAAGAACTGACTGCTTTATCAATCAGTGTTAATATACAAGTAGTCTTCAACTTACAACAGTTCATTTAGTGACTGTTCAAAGTTACAACTCGGCTGAGGCTCTGGTAGCATCCTGGGATCAGGCTGCTGCCGGAGCCCTGGACCGAATCGCGCCTTTGCGGCGTCTGATCCAACGCAGATCCCGGATGGCTCC
>JANHFM010003423.1:33006-53286 GCA_032468115.1 Grayia smithii | reverse complement strand
TTAGTATTGTGAGCCGCCCAGAGTCCTTTGGGAGATGGGCGGCATATAAATATAATAAATAAATAAATAAATAAATACAATGGCGCTGAAAAAAGTGACTTATAACCATTTTTCACACTTAGGATCGTTGCAGCATCGCTATGGTTATGTGATTTACATTCTGATGCTTCACAACTATTTATGATGGTTGCAGCATCCCAGAGTCACTTGATCCCCTTTTGCAACCTTCTGGCAAGCAAACTCAATGAGGAAACCAAATTTGTTTAGCAACTTTGTTACAAACTTAAGAACTGCAGTGATTCGCTTAACAAATGTGGCGAGAAACATTGTAAAATGGAACAAACTCACGTAACAAATTTCTCACTTAACAATAAATTTTGGGCTCTATTGTGGTCATAAGTTGAGGACTACCTGTAATTGCCACAATTTATATAAGACATTGAGTAAAGTATGAGCGGAAAAAGAAGTAGATCAGAATACTCTTATACATAAAATATCTAAAATAAGAAATACTCATCAACATTGATAGGCTTGTATGGATTGTAGTAAAGTGACAAATATGCAGCTACTTCTCTTCCAATGATAGCTTTCAGAATACATAACAGGAACATGAGACATCCATTACTGTATCCTCTTTTTCAGAGTCACTAATGAAAAACCATCTTGACTTAAATAAGAGCATGGTAAATGTTGGTTATAGCTCACTTTAATATCGGTAAAATATTTATTTCTGCCTCTTCAATAGGTCAAGTAGACATGATTGTGGCTGGAGCTGGCACAGGAGGCACCATCACTGGTATTGCCCGAAAAATCAAGGAAAAATGCCCTGGATGCACAGTAAGTCCCAAAGAAGAACATCAGGTTCACTGCTTAAGTTACTGATAGGAGTGTCTCTGTGTGTGTAAACACATGTACACATGCCCTTGTAGATTACCTTATAGGCACTGTTACAAACTCTGCAAATGGCAGGTGATTCAAAAAGGACATTTCCTTCTCCATGGAAACTGTACAAATAGTTTGTACAAATAAAATTTGTACAAATAAAATGTTTTATCCTGCTGATTACAAAGCATGACTGTGATTTACAGTCATTCCTTTATGATTGAAATCATGTTTATTAAGATGGCTACTTTTTATAAACCTGATTGCTCTTGAGTTCATTTGCTACATTTAGCCATGAGAATGTGTCTTCAGAGAATTTGGATTGCGTGTATGCTCAGTCCATCCCTATAATGATTACACTTATTCTTCAAGCACCAAAAGAAATACTATGACATGTTACCATGTGGCAGAACCTAGTAGCTTTGCAATCCTATTAAATGAGTGAACAGACATTCATGGAGTATCTTACATATGTTTTTGGGTAATTTCTTTCCTTTGTCTTAACATTAGCTGCTGGCATAGCAGTTACTGTATTCAATATGAACTTTCCCATTTATTGAGAACAGTACAGATGGTTATGTTCACTTCTTGAGAAATAAAATCAATGCAGAGAATAGGGCTCAATTATGAAACAGAGTCTGGTGTTGCCCTATGCAATCCTTTATTATACAGTATACAGTTGCTATTAAAACAATTCACTTCTGTTTGTTATTATACCTAATGCTTTTGGAAATAAGGTTTTGGCTGCTAGTGTTGTATTGTTAAGAGTGGAGCAGGTTAACATATTTCTGTATAAATTACTGCTCTCACATTCCAGGCAAACATTTAGAAAGGAAAAAATGAATCAGAGTTCCATAAAGGGTGGGGAAAATAAGCACCTAGGAAAACTTTTGGTTTAAAAAAACAATCCCAGGAAAAGTAAGGTGCTTCATCCCCCGCTGTATGTCTGTATTAAAATTCACTATCGCTAAGGATAATTTTCTGCTTTGGAAGCAAACAACCCAAGGAGTTGTACTTTCCTTATATATGCTTGCATGAAATATCTGATTTGCTCTGTAAGATGATGAGTACATATGCATTCTACTTTAATTTCTTTTCTTAAATTAAGAAAAGCTATGCTAAATTTTGTGGGAATTCAAATTTGACTCAAGTAGGAAATTATTTCTTAGGACAATTATTTAAAAATTGTCCTGGATCATGGAATTATGCAAATATCAAATTAATAAGGGCAATTGATTTTTATTTATTTATGGTTCCAGACTGAAAAATAGAATACCTACACAATACTTACATTTTAAATGGAAGTACCAAAAGTTCCATTATTTAGCTTAGACATTTCCCAAGGCATAACTGCAGAGGCACCAGTGATGCAGTAATTTTGATTTAGTAATTTCTGTGATTTTATTTAATTGTTTTTTTAAATATCTGTATATTTAACATCAAAATATTGTTTCAATAACAAATTGCTCTGCAGATTGTAAGTGTTGATCCTGAAGGATCTATCCTAGCGGAACCTGAAAAATTAAATGTAACTGACAAGACAACTTATGAAGTGGAAGGTATTGGATACGATTTCATACCCACTGTTCTGGATAGATCGGTAAGAAAGGTTTTATATATATATCTTTCATTACTGTGATTTTCAACCATGGCAACTTTAAGACGTATGGACTTCAATTCCCAGAATTCCACACCTTTTAAAATTGTCACAGTTGAGAAACACTGCTTTAATGTGACCCTTATTGAAATACCTTTTGTTCTTAAGTGCAGGACTAATCTTTTTTCCTTCTTATTTCTCTGATCCAAACTTAGCCTTTAATCTTTGTGATATTCAAGTTTTATTTTGATTCCTGAACTTTAACAGATTTGATCCTACTTTTGTCAATTTCTGAATTTTGGAAGATAAATTATTACAGGAATTTTCCAATATTTATAACAGGACTTATTCATAGTAAAACATGACTTAGGTGCCCTTTCTTAAGAGCAGTCTGCTTGCTTTATATAGCTTGTGTAGATTGACTAGACTTCCTGAAAGTAAATAGCACAGAAAAAATGGAAGATTCAGCAAGGTATTGCAAAGTACTTAAATGGGAATATTTGAGGATTCATGAGGTCCTCTGCCGACATTATGGAAAAACCCTGTACTGTAATTTAATTTAATTGTATTATTGGATCTAATTGTATTATTGGATCTAGAGAATGTTTTTTTCCTGAAATTTGAATCAGTGGACCTAAAAATCCACTGCTAAATCCATTCCTCCTTTCCATACATCTTCTGACATATCTAATACATTCTGGGCATCCCAAATGAGATTGAAGCAATAGCAACCAGCAGGTTTTCAACAGAATAGCTTGCCTCCTAGGGTTGGGGGTGCTTCATCACTGGAGGTTCTCAAAAATAGACTGGGCAACTACTTAACCAGGATAGCGTAAGATCTCCTGCCTGGAGCAGGGGGTTTGACTAGAAAACCTCTGAGGTCCCTTTCAGCCCTATGATTCTAAGTTCTAGTACCAATGGATGACTTGTATGAAACAACAGGCTTAGAATAATGTTTTTGTGTCCTTTCTTCCTTCTAGGTGGTAGACAAATGGTATAAGTGTAATGATGAGGAATCTTTTGCCTTCTCACGCATGCTAATCAGAGAAGAAGGACTGCTATGTGGTAAGCATAGTATAATTTGTAGTCGAGACAAAAATAGGATTGTGGCCACCTTTTTACTCTTGATATCAGTTGCTGCATTTTACTTCCATACCAGACAGTTTTTATGAAAAATGCAAACAGTGAATTTGGATCTTATTGTTTTTCACTGAAGTCTACTTCTGCAAAGCAGTTGTTATAAGCAGAGAGCTATAAAGTATGTAAAATGCTGCTTACACCATTAAATCTCTTGAGTGAGGAGGATTTAGTCAAAAATAATATTAGTGACTTCACATATTAGAAGAAAGGTATCATCCCAGGATATAAGCTTTTCCAAATGAAGCTGCCTTTTGCAGATGATCGATGGTGATTTTGTCAGTGTTGTTGGTGTTCAGGTGGTGCTCCAGATGTTTTGGGATTGCACCCAAGGCGCCTATTATTGCTACTACCTTTGCTTTCTTTTGCCACAATCATTCTACTTCTATTTGTAGGTCTTTGTAATTTGTGATTTTCTCCAGTTCCCTTTATTTCTGCTGTCTCCACGTATTGCCACATCCCGTTAAGACATTTTAAAAAAATTTCTCATCTGTATTTGTTAAGTATGAGATGCTTTGTGGCTGGTGCTTGTCTGTTTGAATTCTAAAGTCCTAGATCATTTTCTATGACTTTGTCCATCAGTTCATTCTTGCAGGCAAATGATCCAATGTTCCAAATTTTGCTAATTTATCATGCCATTGTTTATAGTCTGTGTGATTTTCTTGTAGCAGGTAACTAGATGTTCCAACTATTTCTTCTTGCTTGCAGAGATGGCATTTGCTGTCTCTTGCATATTATTATAACACAGCAATGTGAAACCACAGCTGCCAGTTCTTTAGCTGGTATTGTTCTTCATTCACATCAAGGTCTTTCCAAGACCGAGGATGTCATAATATATTGGCCTAGAATTTGTGTGGATCCAAGTGGTGTGCCTTTTCAATTGATAAATGGAAATGTTGTCAATGTGCAGATTTATTAAGTGCTGTCCAAGATTTGCAGGAGAAGAATATAGCTCTACTCTTTACTTGTGAGTACTTCAGAGGTATCTTCATCGCCAGTGTGAGAGACAAAATGCTGGACTAAGATGGCCTAAGCATTATATTCCTATGTTATTGAATAGTGCCTGCCAGTAAAAGAATATTTTTTGATTATGACAGAAATTTTCTAAAACTATTACAGTGCTTTAAACAAATTTTCAAAATATGCTTAAATTATGCTTTGGCCTCACACTCTTTCCTTTTTCTTTCCTCTTCATACTGTGCATTCCAATATACTTGAATTTTGAGAATCTCCTGTGTCTTTTGATAGGTGGCAGCTCAGGTAGTGCCATGTCTGTTGCCGTCAAGGCAGCCCAAGAGCTAAAAGAAGGCCAGCGTTGTGTTGTCATCCTTCCTGACTCTGTCAGGAACTACATGTAGGTACCCTGCCTTATATGTCTCTTCCTTCCCTACACTGATTGAGATACAGCTGTCCAGCAATCCAAAGTCAAAGAAGGAGAAATGGTGATTTGTAACTCCTTAGATATGCACATCTCACCTGTCTGCAACTCCTTAAAGTAGCTGTACCTTTTTCTGGGCTCATAGGCATAATCCCAGGAAAACAGATTTGGTTTCAGGAGGTATGATATGCAGGAATTATATGCTCATGTGTGCATGCTCCAGATCATCCTTTTGGTTTTGAATTCAAATTGTTTTACAGGTCAACCCTACTCTAAAGGAAAGATTCTGCTCATATATATTTTTTCAGATCTCTAAAAACATATTTTACTAGAACTTATGGATTCATTCATAACTTGGGTGGGTGGGTTGGTTGGTTTTGACCTATCACCTATAATCCACTGCTAAAAACACACAAACAGTGTATGTTTGAAATCTGTCTCTCTTAAATGCTTTCTTAAAAGATATTTTATTTTACATGCTGAAATAGCCTGCAGGTAGTCCTCAAGTTATGTTCACTAATTCAGTGACTGTTCAAAGTTATGCCAGAGCTTTAAAAATGGACATACAGTATATAAAGTTATTGAAGTTCCAACTGTTGCAGCATCGCTGCAATTACACGATCGTAATCTAGATGCTTGGGTGCCCATCTCGCAATTATGACATTGCAGAGAACAGTGGTCATGTGCTTGCCATTTATGACCAGCTTCACCAAGCTAGGTCAAAATGTAAACTGGTGGAGACAACTTACATTGGACTTCCCAAGCTGTCCTCAGCCTCCCTTGATTCACAGGTGGCCTGCACTGTGCCTCCCAAACGTTCCGGCCTCTCCTCCCCCATTGCACTCTCCCCAACTGCATATTCTTACCTGGGATTCCCATCAGATTATGATGACTGCTAAGAATGCTATTGCTAAGCGATGCAGTCATATGACTGCAATGGCAGTCCCAATCCCATTTGCTATCATAATCAAAGCATTACCTATATTTATATTTAGGGTAAGCCCTTGAGGCAAGGACATTCATGAAGGGGAGTCAAACTTTTAAGATGGCAACTGTGACTGACTGATCAAAGTCCTGTTCCTTTTTTCCATGCATCACACATTAAAAATTACTAGTTTTTGATTGTACAGTCACAGATACTATCTTGACTTTTTAACCCCCATGTGAGAGCTGTGGGTTTGACATGGAAGTGAGATCAGTTTCTTGTGCATTTTGATGGGGCTGTTCCTTCTTCTCAACTATGGCGACAAGAGGTTGCTACTGCTCCATTCTATTTTGCAGTCTAAAATCAAATTTTTCAACATCTCAGCCTATCCTTCCCATTAATGCTTTTAGATGCTTTTAACTATCAGAGAGAAGTAGTAGTAAAGGAAACAGTCCTGTAAAAAGCTTGTTTGATCTATGAGAAAATCAACCAATAAAGCTTTTCTGCTAGCTTTAAAGTAGATATCACCTAAATTGATGTTCATGACTTACTTTCTTGGTGATTTTTAGGTCTAAGTTTTTAAGTGACAAATGGATGATCCAGAGAGGATTCATGAAAGAAGAGGATGATGATATTAAGAAGCCTTGGTGAGCTGATAAGATCTATCATCGTTTAATGAAATGTGTCACGTTTCCCCAAGTTTTAAAGCTAATGGAACCATCTCGTTGGCTTTTTTTCTTGCTTTCTCCATGTATATGGGTATACTTTAATTTTTCTTTTCTCTCAGCCTGAATCTGTGCATACCAGTTGAAGGCAATACTTCATGGGCTGAGAAAGTAGACTCTAATAAAAGTGTTAGTTTTTAAGCCAGAAAGAGCCTTTTTAAAATATTGATAGTTAATCCTTTCAAACAAGATGTAAAATCCAAGCTAGTCATTCATTCATAGATTGAAGATTCTTAATGGCTAGTTCAGAAGTATACGTGTCTCCATTCCAGTTTCTAGAGAACATGAACAGGAAAATGCTGTTGTGAAAGTTCTTGATTGTGTACTTCCCCATAATATCTAAATGGCAACAGTGGGAACCAGTATGGATCTTTGGTCTGAACCAGGCTTCAACTTATGTTTGGTGGATGCCAGGAAACGTGCTTTTTCTGCCATGGTACCCATCCTTCCCTCCAAAGTTAGATTAGCTCCATTCCTTTTGATACTCTGAAAGGCTATCAAGTCAAGTCATCTCCCGGGATGCTGAAGACTTGCTAAGATGGTTTTATTGTTGAGATGGCCATTTTTATTCCTCTCATTACCTACAGTTTGCATCTTTGGTTTTTTATATTTGTTAATATGGAATGTTTACACTTTATATCTGCAGTTGTTTGCATTGTTGTTTTATCTTATGGTTGTGTACCACCCTTAGCCCCTTTTGGTGAGAAGGCAGCTATATAAATTTGATAAATAAATGCATAAATAAAATGAACTTTATCAGCATTTATACGTATTCCTTATTTAAAGAAGGAAACGGGTTTTGCTAAAGGTAAGCATTGTGCAGTACAAGACACTATAGCTAAGGACACATCTGAGAATGTAGGAAACTCTTTTTTAAAATTATCATTTTTATTTTTCTCTATACCTTCCTTTAATGTCAGCAGCAATAAGCTGTCTATAAAAACTATGCAACTTCCTGTTTGGCTCACTGTAGCACTGCTCTCAGTGATATGATGATGGTATACACAAAATGCAAATAGAAGGGATATCTGAAGCATACATTCAGTTTATATGACCTTTCCTGGAAGTCAGTCAGGGATTAGCTGCTGCATTTACTCTTGAATACCATATTCTGCCATACATTTTTTTCAGAAAAGCTTACGTATGCAAAAATGCAATACAGTTTGTTCTTCAGTGCCTGAACTATTATGATATTTGCTCATTTCCTAGGTGGTGGCATGTGAAAGTTCAGGAATTACGCCTGTCTGCCCCTCTAACTGTACTGCCAACTGTCACTTGCGAAAAAACTATTGAAATACTCAGAGAGAAGGGATTTGACCAAGTTCCAGTTGTGGATGAATCTGGGTATGTATAGTCTTCAATATTTTCTCCCTTTGTTCCAAATAAATCTACTTTCTGAAGAGTATAATGCCTGTCTCTGTCCGTTGGGAAGTTATTTGTCTTATTTGATTTTTTCAAGCAACATCATGTCAGTCATGCAGTAGGGTTTCTGGTACAAATTGCTGCAATGTGATTGAATGGCAAAAGGATACAATATAAATGTAGATGTTGCTCCTTCGGCTCTCTGCTAATTGAACTTGCATTTCAGTTAGCAGAACGTAAGAGCCCGATATGGGTAGAGGTTAGAGCCTGATGCAGGCACTTGGCATAAATGAAATGGGCTAATCAGCTGAAGCCACAGATTCTCCAACCCTATTTGTGTGAAGTCACAAGGACTCATGATAGAATGGCATTTCCTTAAGTTTAAGGGGAAAGTGGAGCTAAGGTTGCTGCTTTTAAAATCTGCTTTTAAAGTTGGGACATGGTTTATTACCTTTGGAGAGAACTGTCATCTCCTAAAAATGGCCCATAAAATGGTTAACCAAGTTCTTATTGCATAGCCAGGTAAATAAAAAGCCAGTGGGATGGCCAACCTGACCAGTACAAATTGTGATCTGAACAGGGTTGTTCCCAAAGTTCACCCCAGTTTAATAAACAAGGTTTGTTTAGTAAGTCATATAATTTGTGCTAACAGTAGCTCAGATGTAAAAGGTCCTGTATTGTCTGACCCAGACAGTATAAATTGTAACAAATGGTAAACAATGAAGAAGATGTAACAAAGAAAGAAATATCCTTATACTCTCACCTAGTCTGGCAGATCTATTTCAAATGATCAAAAGCTAACTTCTCCAAAGTTTTAGGAGCTATGCAAACACTAGTTAGTCATAAACTTTTGTTTAAAATAAGGGTGCCCAACTTTGACAACTTTAAAACTTGTGGACTTTAACTCCCAGAATTCCTCAAGCCACGTTCGTTTGCTACAGTTTTATCCTGAAAAGATTCAAAATGCACGTTTTTTAGAGGGCAGCAAATTAAGTGGAGCAGGTCAAGGTAGGGAAGGGTCAATCTCCAGCTAATTGAGAATTTCAAAATTCCCTTCTCCCCTCTGAAAATGGGAGTGGGTTGGTAAAAGAAAATAACCATGTGAGATCAGTGTACTTGTCATCTGAATTATTAGAAATGTTGATGTAAAGCTTTTCAGTGAAAAAAATGTTGACTCATTTAGTGATTTGCTTGGGGTGTCCTTTTTTTAGACTGATTCTGGGGATGGTTACTCTCGGCAATATGCTCTCTTCGGTGCTTGCTGGTAAAGTACAGCCTTTGGATAAAGTCAACAAAGTAATCTACAAGCAGTTCAAAACGGTAACCTTCTATATACTATATATATTGTGCCTTCTATATATGTGTTTGTTTCTATTTCCTCCCCCACCTCCATGGTATGTAGAAAGAGTTTCTGAAAATCTCACCTATTGATGCAGGTTAAGGAAATTATACACACTTGCCTCAGTCAGAGCAAAATTCAAACAGGGTGTTCACATGCTTCAAGGACTAAAAAGAAGTTGTAGTGGTACCAGTGAACACAGTGTTGAGTATTCAGCTTCTAAATCCTGATGAAAACAACATTTCAGTGACTGCAATACCTGTTCTATACACTGAAAATATCTTTAGATTGAGGTTTTAAAATTATTAAGAATACTATGGAGAATATATATATATGTAAATTTAAGGGGCAGAAACAGGATAGTAGCAATCATTGTTTTTGTTGTACTTAATAAATTGAAATTACATGAAGTAAAACCAAAATCCTCCTTGTAAAAAAAAATGTATCTGCAGTACTTTTTAATGTGCAAGTGTTAAGAATTTCTATGTATTCCATGTATGAATCCTGCCTTCACTATGAAGCTAAGCACTAATGTAGATAGGTATTTTATTGCTGGAATGATAGCTGATTGATGCTATAAATTGTTATTGTGGAGACCTGTGCAGTGTCTCTAGTGGACAAAATATTTAAATCTGAACCCCACAGGGTTGAGAGTATTAATTAGTGTATATCCTGAAGTTATTTTTTTAATTTTTCCTGATTTGCACAGAAAAACACTCCAGGAACATACAGTACCTGTGATTTTTTAAACATAGCTCATGAACACATACACACACAACAAGTCTTGTTGGAAAACTACTAGGTGGAATGAGGATCAGAGTTCTTATCTAAATCTGAATGGCATGTAAGAAATAATAGCAATGTCTTTTAAAATCATGCAACTTTCTGTTACAGATTCATTTGCAGGACAACTTAGGAAAGCTCTCTCATATTTTGGAAATAGATCATTTTGCTCTGGTGATACATGAACAGATTCAATGTGAGTATAAGGTTATTTATTTGCTGTTCCAAGTCAGTTTCTGCCTTTTGAACTAGCATCTTTAGGATTGTAAGTTATTGAATTTCTAGTAACTTATACTAACTGAACATTTTCCATTAAATAGTTTCAAATAAACCCATAGCCATGAAATAATGCTACTTCTGGCTTCTCCAATCCAGTAGGTTGAGCTTTTTGAAATCTTGGACTGAAAAGAGTAGTCTACAAAATGTAACATCTATATTAATAGTGATACAACCAAAACTTTAACTGAAGGATGTTTTTTTAACTTGAGTAGTATTGATTCTGGTCCTGCCCTCATTACAATGTTATGCCAGCCTGTCATTTATTTTTTAGAGAAAATGGATTGTGCACTGATTTTTACCTCACTTTTCCATAACAGTTATCATAATTTCTAGAATTATCTGTTATATGTATGTTCTGGAGTATGAAAAATCTCCAAGCTCCCAATTTAAATCCTGGCATGAATCTGGATTTCTTCCAGGTGCTTTCCATGATTAATACATAGCATCAGAAGTTAATGGGTAAGCAACTCAAAACACGGAAGATTAGGATCTCTTGACTGATGTATATATAAAGAAACAACAGCATTAGAAGTAGTCTGCTCTTTCTTTAAAGTAACCCATATAGTTACTAAGTGACTTTGTCTTCAAGGTCATTGTTAATGTATAACTCTCTATTCAATACATTTTTCCTAAGGACTCATAACTGCACTTTACATTTAATTGATGTTTTTCCAAATATAAAAGCATATGCTGGAACTACATAAATAATTTCTTTACTATTCATGGTTTGCTGAAATTTCCTAGAAATGTTGCAGTGAAAATAACAATTCTTAAGAATAACTAATTTATTATCATTTAAACTTTATTGTAAAAGCTTGTATGATAATAAACTGGTTAGTCCTTAAGATCAGAAAATTCTCTATTATGGCACTTTTTGCCACTGTTGATCTTTGATTTCGTTATTAGTTTATTTTTATTTTTATTTATTTATATAAAATAAAAATGCTTTCATGCAGTTATTAGTTGAGATTCAGAAACTCACCATCTATCTCCATGTATTTACTATTTTTTTGGCAGAGTTAGGCAGAAAGTCTACCTTTAAAATACATGTTAGCTGTGTATCTTCATGTGTGGGTGAGGTGCCATTGTCCTTGTTCATTTAACCTACACTTCCTAAAGGTTTTTGCCATCCAATGGAAGGACACAAGAATCTTTTCATTCGATAAAAGAAACCTTTTGAATCCAACTGTTAAATTTTGAAACTGCTTCAAATGTTCAGTCAGAAGGTCCAGCTTTGTTAACAGGGTTGCACTTAGTGTTTATTTTTTGAGGGAGGAGGATTGAAGTGTACAATAAATGGAGCAATATGAAAATTGGGCTGATGTCCTGCCATGTATGTTGGCAGAGCCAAGGTTTTCTGCATTCCCTTTCCCAATGATTTGTGTTAAATCTTGTCTTTTGCTATTGTTGTTTTTAAGAATGCTCTAAACTTATATTAAAATATTTCTGGGTCTTCCTCCTCAAAATAGCAGGAAACCAGAATCTGGGGTGGAGAGGAGAGGCTAGATGGAAAGGTATGCAGAAAATCGGAGGTCACATGTAGTCTTCAATCATAATTTGTGTAGCCTGATTTTACAGCGACAAAAAGTCGCAAATGTAAAATTCAAAGAATAGACAATATTTCTCGACAACTTTAAGACATGTGAACTTCAGCTCCCAGAATTCCCCAGTTGAAGTCCACAAAACTTTACAGTTGCCGGGTATGAGAAACATTAGAATAAACAACTCACCACAAAAAATGCCCCACTTTAAATCCTAAGTTTTAGAGTTTTCTCACTCACTGTTGACAATATGCTCTTTATTATTTTAAAGTGGCTTTTATCTTTCAAGTTAAGGCTGTGGCTGCCACAGAATAAGCCAAAGCTAGCAATTCTACACCCAAAAGAATGCTTTTGCTGGATGGCAGGTTCTGCAGAGCCTTGCCCAGTTTATCCTCAGAAAGACCTTTATTGCACTTTGTGCAGAATATGGAACTGAAATCAATATAAGGTCATTTTGTTTTTTAAAAAATGGGTATAAGTTGAGCCAGTGGCATCACATAGATTTGCACCAAATGGAAGCAGACACCTATCAATAGCATAAATAGGCCCAGTTTCCAAAAGCAGAACAAGGAAACAAGGCAATTCCTAAGTTGGTATCATCTTGGAGTACTTTCTTTGTTTCTGTATGCGGGACGTTCTGACTAGGAGCTCTAGTAGATACTCATCTAAGACATTAGGAAGGTATCTGGTTGGGAAAATCTAATGTTAGATAACTATGTGCATGTATAATTTATCTGTCTAAGTGCAAGATAGGAATTTTATGTTTTAAAGTGCTCATTGGAAATAGTTTCACAAAATCAGACTTACTGTGTTCTCTTGTGTCTTCTAGATCACAGTGATGGTGAATCTAGTAAAAAGCAAATGGTGTTTGGTGTTGTTACGGCAATTGACTTGCTGAACTTTGTGACTGCTCAGGAACAGAAGAGAAACACAACCTAAGTGCAAGAAAAGCATCAATAGGGCTCGTTTCATTGGCTTTTCACATTAAAAAAGTCTCTCTTCTTTTTTGCTTCTTTTGTTAGAACAATCTAGGGAAAAAATCCTTTTGGTCAAAATGAATACCGTCAGAATCATTATAAACTATTGTTAGCTTTTAAAATGTTGTAAATTCTAGAATGTAGCAAGCACACTGAAATATAAGGACATTGGGAAGTTTTAGGATTAATAGTTTCAGGAAAGAATTGCTTTGTTTGCACATACAAGTTTTATATTGTGAAGGCACAGCTGAGTTGGACTAAGGCCTGAATGATCAAGCCATCACAATAGGATGGCTATGTGACAGCTTCCCAAAGTCCACTGCTGGTCCTGCTTCCACATTATGGTGTGGTCTAGTAAATCTTCCATTTCTTACACTATGCTGTTTTGCAACCTAGAATGATATTAGATATCTTAATCTTTACTCCTATTAGAGCTTGACCAGTATCAAACTTCCTGGCTGTCTTCTAGTGCACAGAAGAAAACACAACTATTTCCTAACCCAATCTTCATAAAGGAATTGTCTTCATATATATCAAGGGATTGAAATATAAAATTACATGAGCAATAGGGAAAGTGGTCTGAAAACAACATCTATGGCTATTTTAACCTTTTTTTACACACACTAGTTTGTTTATCCAGATGTTTCTGCTGAATTCCATATTCCACCCATTTTTCCAACCCTCAACACTAAGATGACAAAACATCCCTTATCCCTCCTATTTACAGATTTCACTTTCTGAATGCTTAATAGCAATGTCCTTCCTTATTCTGGTTAAATTATGGGTGCAAGGGGAAGTAAGAAATCGCTTACTTGCAGTTAGTAAAAAAAATGAGGGGAAACTCTAGTACATGCAGTTTCCATTTCTCTGTGTACATTGTGTATAATCAAAGAGAATTTTGTGTACTTGAAACACTACCAACTCATAGCATGACCCATAGCATCAGAAAAACACTGTATTTTCTCTACTATTAAGTATTCTAATGTTGTATTAAATCTATCATTGGCTAACTTGACTGCTAATATATTTGTTCCACAAAGACCAAATCAGAATATTTAATAAATCAAAATATGATTCTGTCTGCAGATTGTTTTAACTGTCCAGCATCACATTGGCCAAGTAATTGTTATCTCTGCTTTGTTCATGGGTATGCTATGTTATTTAAAATGATATTTGTTTAGCTAGTCATAATAGTCTTAATGGGGAATAACTGCAAATAAACTTAGCTATTTTCTGATTCTTTTGCTAGTCTTCTTTGATGCAGGATCTTTTCTTTCCTGGTTTACTTTAACTTCTACTGAAAGTTTTAAAGAAGTGTGCATTAATACTGTACTTTTTCCAGTCACAGCAGTACTTGTTTCATGCCAGAAAAATCTCCTTGACACAAATCAAGGACCCAGTTATCTGTACAGAAGGTTCCTGCATGTGTATGGAATTCAGATTATGATATAAAACCACTAAAAGGCTACTGTAATATAATAAATGAGGAATTACTATTTGGTCTCAAAAATATTGCTCAATATTAAACATTCCAGTAAGCATTTTGGTTCTTTAGGACCATGAAAGGGTCTTCTGTCTGTTTTTAAAGTTTGGATTCTGTGTCATGTTTATTCCAAATTTACTACAAAGAATTAAATGTCTTGATAAGCTAGTAAAGCTGGAGTCTATCTAGTTTGTTTTAAAAATAATTCTGATGTGTTGGGGATGGGGGACATGTTTGTTTATGTGCATGTGTGTGTGTATAAAAATATGGATTAGTTAATAGCTATTAAATTGTTTTAAAGGTAGTGATATAAAACAAGACAAAAGAAAAAGTGAAACAAACTGCAAAAAGGGGGGGGGGAATAAAATAAAAATAGGGAAAAAGAATCTTTACAGCAGCTTTATTCTGTTTAGAACATAACTCTTCTTTCTATAATCCTGTCTATTCATAAAAACTGTGAGTTCATTTTTTTCTAACAAAAATGAGGGGTTTCTGGTCAGTAATAAATATAGATATTGTTTTTTCTCCGATCAAAGAAGCCAAATTAGTCATCTCTGCAACTTTCATCATCTTCAGCAATCATTCCTCCATTGTGGATAGTGTCAAATCTTTGTATATACAACTATCTTAGTGCAGTTATATACAAAAATGAAGTCCCATGACTTTTTTCCAGCTATTTGTCCATCAGTTCTAAAGATAAACCTTTGATTTTAATTGTTTTAAATCCTCTGAATCTATGTGTAATCAACTTCTGGGCAAAATTCAATTGAAATCTCTGCTGTTTAAAAATAAAGTAAAATCACACTTTCCTGTTTAAAATGGGATCTGTTTTTGCTTTAATCTTTCAGTCAAAAAAATTTCTCTTTTTTGCAAGATACTAATAGGAATTTTTCTAAGAACAATTACATCTATTATCAATCTTCAATCTTCTCTTAAAATGCTACTGCAAAACTTTACCCCTGTCTTCCTGACAAAGTGCACCAAGACATCTCTTGGAACATTTAATGTTCTCACAAATCTTGTATTTATTTATCAATTTAACAAATTTATAATTTATCAATTTTTGCATCTATTCTCCCCAGCACAATCCAAAAAATATGATGGAATGTGTAGCTAGAGAAGCACTGTGTGGGAGACTTCTGTTTTAGTTTCCAAAATTTCTACTTTGTCATTAGTTTTACATCTTGTTTTATAGGACTTTCCATCTTTTTATCTTTTATCTCCTCTCAGCTTTACAAGTCTTTTATCCGTTCTTTTTTCAAAAGCAGACAATTTAGCATAAAGTGAGTCAGTTATCTTTCTACTCAGTTGCATAAACATTTTCTGAGACAAATCTGCCTGTGCCCTTAATAATTCATCTCAAATGGCACTCTATATGTACAGTCAGTGTCATAATTAGTATCTCCATAGTTATAGTCAACATCACAGTCTGGCTCATATTACCTTTTATCTTTTGTTTTGTAAAATCCAATTCTCCGCACACTTTAGATTAGAGAAAACATCAATGTCTGTTTGCCTGTTTTAATTCCAACATGTTCAAAAGCGCATGTTTGTTTGGTGCTAAGGCAAAAAAAATGCTGAAATTACATAAATCATGGGAGTTTCCTTAAGGACCAGATAGTATCTGACAGATTTCTTTTTCTGGGAGCAGAGATGCCCATCTTTTGAGAGGCAAAAAGGGCAAAAAGGAGTTGTGTCTGGAGAGGCTGCCAAATTCAAAGCCCTCTTCATGGAATGGAATGGAGAATAAAGAATAGGGAATAGGAATTTGTCTCCAGTGTATAAGCTCTCAGTGTAAATACAAAAAACAAAGTAACACAAGATACCAATAGAAAGTAGTAGAAAAAATGAGACGGATAATAATACAGCCATGCTACATGGGTAAATATCCTTTCATATGACAGTACTGTTGTAATTAGGTGCTTTGAATACTTTGAATATTATGAATATGAATACTATGATTCAGAATGCCAGGAATTGTATCAGTTCATTAGCTGGTAATTAGCTTAGTTTTTTCCCAGTAGGATTGGTATGACAATTAAAAACAAATTGCAGGGAAGGGAAGAAAGAGGAATGATGGTCTATCTGATAATGGAAGAAATGGCAGTTCTTCCTTGGCTTCCCTTCCTCCTGCATCCATTACCTGACCTTTTGTGACCTAAGAAGTAGATGCAAATAGAACCATTGATTCAGACTGCCCTCTTTCACCCCTACTGCAAGTACACAAAACACTGTGGCTAAGCTGAGCTCAGCATGTTCCATTCAGAACTTGAATGATAAAGGACTTCAATCCAGTGCATTACTTTCATAATAAGTAATAAATACTCAAGGTCATAAAAATGTAGTGCAGTATAAAATTATAATAAAGAGAATCAGTAGTTCTGTCTTTACTTTTAAGTAACTGGGTTAGCTAGAGAAGCAGAGTCAAAAACATTGCAACTTTTTGTCACACATAAAACATAGGCTTAAAACCAATCCGTTGTGCAGCAAACATTAAAACACACATTCCTATATTGCTATTTCACACTGGAAATTTGTAAAGAAAATCATTGCGCCATTTTAGGGAAACAAAAGTCAGAATGACACTTGTACTGTGGATAGAGCTCTGTGGATCTTTGGTAAAATGTTGAACAGAACTCTATCATAACCCAGCTTTCATTCCTTGAGTCTCCCTTTGAAGTAATTAAGATTATTCAACATTAATACTGATGAAAGATTCAGATGCCTTCAGTATCATCTTGGCCTTTGTTCAGGTAGCAAAATATCTTGAATTAGCCCTGCATTTAGCTTTCAACTGCTTGGGAAGAGAAGTCACAGAGAACTTGTGAGGAATTATCTGATTGGAATCCTATCATTTAATTGCAATTATAGGCATTGTTTCTATTCAAGAAAACTTTTTTTAAGTGCCTTGAACAGAAATAGCTTAATATGGGTTATATTTTATTTATTTGGAAAATAAACTTGCCTTCTGGGTTACTTGGAAATATGCACCTTATAGAAGTTTTGACATTTAGAATTTGCCTTGATGCCTTGAACAACTGGACAGGCAACTAAAAGTGCAGTAGGTGAAACCTCTCTGAGCATGATCACATAGAATCTCACTTTTGAGACTTGCCTGTTATCCAGCTATCTGGATTAGTCCTTGCAATTTTCTTGGTGAGATTTTTCAGATGTTTGCTATTGCTTCCTTCCTGGGCTGACAAAGTGACTGACTCAGAATCACCCAATTGTCTTTGTGCCAAAGATGGGACTAGAATTCATGATATCCTGTTTTCTAGCTGATGCCTGAACCACTACACCAAACTGGCTCTTGTGACTAGCTCAAGGCACTGAAATGAGGATTATGTCTCTAAATGAGTATGCTACCCAATACATCTCAAGGAATGGCTAAAATTCAGCCCAGTATCCAGAGGGCAATGGCAGAATGTGTGGCAAGAGATGCCTTTTTATTTTTCTGATCTTCTGTCTTCTTTGCCACCAGATCAGTACTGTTTTCACTGCATATCATAAAATTGGATGTGCACCCAAAAGATAATAGTTTTATAATATAATAGCACTATTTGCACAGTTAAAAGTCCTTGAGCTGGCATGAACTTCCTTTGAGGCTGTGATAGATGTTTTAGACTTAAAATGCCCTTTTATATCTATTTGCCTTTCTTGATGGCCAATGAAAGAAACAAATTGACAGAGTGAAACAAAACTAGTTTTAACATGACTATCACCAGTCTGGGTTTTATGAAAGGGCTTTATGATTTTTACATTCATTATGGTTTCATTGAATTTTATGACTATGAACCTGATACTGTTGAGTTTGACAATATATGGGAGAAAGGAAAGATGGTGGGAAGGGGTTAAAGGTCTTAAATTGAGTTACAATTGGGATTGTCATAATTTCCCTTAACTTCGGTAAATCCTATGTACTAGGAAATCCTATGTACTTAGGAACAAAGTCTTTGTAGTATGAAATTGTGCCCAATTATATTGCATAGTCACTGCTATAGGATCTGGAAGTCATAGCATATTAATACTTTATTGATTATTAGATAGAAATGAAGTATTGAAGATATAAATATGTTTTCCTATTGCCGACATCTGAAGTAAGAAGCTCAGTGTAATGATACATTACTCACATGCTCTTTTGCTACAAGCAGCATCAGGCATTTAGCTACTTTGTCCTCAGCTCTGATTTTGAAAGCAGACATGCCCTTTTGCTAGGAAAAGGTTTTGAATCCATCCATAAATTATTTGCAGTCAAAAAATATCATAGAGCAGAGAAGATATTTCCCTACAGATATGCTCACTTGTAAGATTATTTACAAGCCTCAGGTTTGATATCCCGTCATTATTTTTATAAACAACTCAAGATGATGAACTTATCCAATAAACTTTCCTCTTCCTATTTTCCCCACAAAATAGGATCATCCCTAAAATGGGACTAAAACTCAGCTCCAGCTTTCTAGCTTGGTGTCTAATCAAACTGGCAGTAACAAATTGCAGCTCCCTACCATCTGAAGTGAGAAACGGTAGTGTTCTCTTATTAGCATGACATGCAGTTGATACTTTTGCAAACTTTGTGGCACTACAAAGAGTGTCGCAAAGACTATATACAGTATGGTATCATTAAAAATCACTGTTTTGAAATCCATGAGTATTAGTGGTTCTCATTAGCCTCTGGAGTGTGTTTGGTTGTATTGATTCAACAGTAGCAGGCAGAATAAAAATAAAATGCTCTGAATATTGATCTGAGCTTGTTCCTTTGGGAACTCTTATTCTTTTATAATCCAGATGGAGTGGATTTTAATTTATACACGTGCTACAAATTGCCCTGCTTTACCTGTATCTGTTTTTATATACAAATCTGCAATGTAGTGTATACATTTTAAGAAAACTTCCTTTCAATTTTTCACTTAAAATATAATAATTCCTTTCACCACTTCCTATAAATGCAGAGTGCGCCAAACAGTATGTTCACCAAATATTTGCATAGACAAAGGAGGACATGAATAATTGGAAAGAAGGACAAATGGGAGGAACAGAGGACACATTAACTGTTTTAACTTTCATGGCAGCTACAACAAAAATTACGGCATAAAAACTGTGACAAATTGAAATCCACTCCATGTGTATGAAATTACTTTTGGTAGCATCAGAAAATCTAGTTATTCAGTCTTAATATTTTTCCAACAAATCTTTATTTTCAGGAACATTCAATCATATAGAATCAGCAAAGGCAACCCTTTCAAATTTCATCATAGAAGAATGTGACAGATCATGTGATCTCTAGACTAAAGTGATCATAGGTTTGAAGACAGGATTGAAATTGATTGCTGGAATCAGGTGAATTAAATATTGCTGACATGGTCTTTTTACGTAAAAGAAAAAAATGAACTTATGATTTATAGTTTTGATGATTAGATAATATAGAATAAAGAAAGAAGGAAGTCATGTTGCAACTCTGGTGTAAATGGTAAAAATATAATTTATAACTGCACTTATAACTGCTATAAAGAGATCAGAAGCTTTTTTCTTTCTATTTCTTTCTTACTTTTCCCCTTCCTTGCACCTTTAACTTTAACTTCAATTTCTTTCTTTTTCTTCTCTTACTCCTATTTTGTATTAGTTTTTAAATTACTTCTTTTTAAAAAAAAAATAGTTGTTGACTGAAACGGTAAAGAAAGAAGCAGACAATACATGAAAGTTTGAATGAAATTTTGTGACATATTGTGAAAATAGTCCTCTAAAACTATGCCTGTTGGATGGAAGAGGGGAGGACAAAAAGTAGGGCATACCCTTCTTTTATTTATTTATTTATTTATTTATTTATTTATTTATTTATCGCATTTATATGCCGCCCTATCTCCCGAAGGACTCG
>JANHFM010003422.1:118879-130242 GCA_032468115.1 Grayia smithii | reverse complement strand
ATATATATATATATATATATATATATATGAGATATTCATACAAAATGAACAGGGAAGCAAAAAGCTTGAATTAAATTAATCCCTGATTTTGAGTTAGGCAGCACTGTGCTGCATATTCATGATATTTTTAGTTGTAAAAAGTTCTGTTATTGCCCCAATAGATATTTAGCTGTTATTGAACAAATTGTTACACATTTTGGCTTGGTTCTCCAAAATTAAATAAAGTAACAAGTGTAAAACAGGTTCTCAAAAAGTTTTTTTCCTGCTTCCAAGCATATTCGAACATTTCATTTTTTTCCTCAAATTTCTGAGTTACTTATGATTTAAACTTCTTTAAACATTTTGTTGAAAACTCTGTCTCTGTGTTTTTGTTTTACAAACTTTTAAAGGGTAACCAATTTTACATCTATATTTTTCTCATTCTCTGGACATCTATGTTTTAAGGCGAAATTGCCTTAAAATTGAAATCTACAAATACGTAAATTTATAGCTGATGGTGTTTGGATTTAATGCATGGGTTTCAAGCTTCAGATGATTGTAAGATTGTGATCAAGTACATAGGCACCCACTAGGCAATAGATATTAAATTCATCTGTTTTAGTACCTATTTCCCCCTTCCTCCCAATTTATAAATAATCAATTTATAGTTTTGCCAGTGAAAAGAAAATTTGGGGGTGGGGTGAGGTTTTATTTAGCTAATGTTATGCTCTGGTTCTTCCCATGATTATTCTTATTGAGAGATAGAGGTGACACTTTCTTATACCATTTTTAAAGTTTTAAAGATATATCATTATATCTCCATGAAGAAAATCAGCACCCAACATAAAGGCACCAAGAAGCTGTAAGAATTGCAGCCAAAACTTGTAGGGCCAACAAGTTTCTTTTCACTCTCTTCTTCACTCTGCTGCTAATAAGAGCTAATCAGAGATGGAATATGATTGAATAGGATCCAAGACATTGATAAAAAACACAATCTCTTTCCACCAGTTCCTTTAAGTAGCTTCAGTCACGCAAACTAAGTAATATCTAAATTGTTTTCTTTTTAAACTTGCTACTTCAAAAAGATAAGGGGCTTTATAAAAAAAATAGCACTTAACAAAGCTGAAAATAATGCAATGATTCAAGATCCAGCACAACAATAATATATATTGCAATGTCCAACACTGGCCCACAATATGGAAATCAGCATTCATAACACTGATGGCTATTAAAATACATCTATTGCATAAATCCACGTCACATGAAAAACACCTACAGTCCATTAGCAGAAGCAGTATACCTAAAGCATCTAAAGTAACCACTAGCAGCCACTAAATAGTTAACTGTACTGTGCACAAGGCTGAGATTCACTATGGACACATACTGCACAACTGCAATGGCAGAAGGTGGAAGGAAGCTCTTTGTTGGTAGCCCATGCAAAACAGAGGCTGTCTCTAATGACAAGAAGCAGCTACAATATTACCTTCATGTTACTGTCCACCTTTGGACTCTTACCTTTTTGACATCTCTGACAAGGTGATACAAAGTGTTGGATGGCCCATGTCTCTGAAAAGGATCACAACAAACAGCTTAATAGTTCTGATGTATCTGAAAAAGCTATTTGGATTAAAGGGCAGAGAGTCCAACTAAAAAGCTCATAACACCCAAAGTACTCAATGTGACCTATGTAGTTTCTTAATGTCTAATGAAACACTTGAGTCAAAAGAAGAGAATATTTCTAGCTTAGGGTTGAGCTTTGTTATTTTCTTGCAAATGTGTCATTACCCATTAGGTAACATTGTCAGTGCTCGTAGGGTTGTTCTCTGTTTATATACAGCCAGCAAGCCCCACTCCCTTCTTGCACTCTTAATGTTACCTAGCTACAAATATTCTCTTCTTTTGATTCAAGTGTTTTCCGTCCATATTTATTATTTATTATTTACTTATTTGTCAAGCATATATACAATAACAGATAAAAGTATAAACATGATTTGAATACATGAAAAGGATATGAGTAAAAAAAGACATTAGGAAAGATGGTAGGCACGATGGTACGCCTATGCCCCTTATAGACCTCTTAGGAATGGGATGAAGTCAACAGTGGACAGTCTAAGATTAAAGTTTTGAGGATATGAAAAGACTTAGTTGCAGTATACTAATTTTTTTTAAAATGCTCCGAATGGGTAGAGATAGAAGTAGATTTAATCCAACTTGTTAATGTGGATCAAAAGGTACTAAGCTGTAGTTCTTCAAACATTTAAAAGTTTGAGTCATGTGAAAAGTTTGAGTCATGGACAAATAGTACTAATGGCCTTTAACTATCTCATGAAACTTAAGTATGATGTATTATGTATGCCTTATATAGAGATTACCAAATCATGCAATTCTTGATTTTTTAAAATGAGTTAATGTTGGGGAATGATTAAGAAAACAGAGCAGGAGGCAAGCTGTACTGACCTCTGCAGAGTTAAGAATAATTACCATATGTCCTTAATATTATACCACCCATGCAGCCTGGGATAGATTTAAGATTATCATTATTACTCCCCATTATTAGTAAATGAAAATCAAGCAAAAATTCAATAAGCAGCATTACTTTTTCTGGTTTGAAGAAAATGGCTGTCTATTGAATTTTTGCTCATCTTTTAAGTGAAATACATGAGTTACAGCCTGCTGGTAAGTGAAAGTTTTATTATTTTGACAAGGCAGCTGGTGTTCCCTGAGAAATAATAGGAACCAAATAGCACATTTGAAATGGTCTGCTTTAGCCTGGCCAATTCAGTGGTGTTTTGAAAACGACATTTTTTAAAAAAGCAATTCATCTTGGGAGCAAATTATTTTTAACAGAATCCAAACTATAAAAGGGTATAGATGTGTTTTTTTTAAAAAAGCATAGTATACAGTTGTATTAGGGTTTAATAAAAGAATAAGCAGGCAAAACATTATGAGATTTTGTTACCGGAAAACTTTAAGGAAAGCAAGCATTATTTCGGGAATGAAGAAATTGGATGAATTCATGCTAGGGCTTGAAGGGAATTAAATAAACAAATAGGGCCCCTACCGTATTATACAGCTCTTCTAGTCTGGAGATGGTGAGAAAACGATGCATGCTTACTCCATTTTCTATGAGTAGCTTCACAAAATCCACTCTGTCTAACACCAGGGCATCCAACATTGCCTGTTCAAGGGACCCCACCTAAAAAGCAAATAGCTTAATCAGGGAGACCTTGTGATCAGTGAAGAAAGTTCATACAAAAAGGGAATTTTTTTTCATTTTCCTATCATTTAAAAAATGGGCTCCACATAAACATTGTTTTTCAATACAATTTTGAGATGTTATAAGCTTCTTTTTACTTCTATTCACTTGGTGTGGATATCTCCTGTCAGCTTTTACCAACCTGAATAAATGGTATCATTTATCACTAAACACACTAACCCCAGTATAAAATATTGAGTGACTCTTAAAGCTTGCAACTCTCCACTGGAAGAATTGTTCAGTATCCTCCATTTTCTGTTCTTCAGTTTTGACAATTGTGAGAGGGCATATTTTCTTGGTCAAACTTTGAGGAATGGTTTTGTAAAATCAAGTATGCCAGATTTACTATGGACTTTATCAAAAGTTCTCAAGAGTTGAAAATTTTCATTTGGGAAATCATGATATTATCAACAATACTTTTTTTTAATCTGTGGCTCTGTTCAGGATTTACCATAGTGTGTTCAGTCAAAATGAATGAAGCAGTGAAGAGCCCTTGCCTTTTCCTAGTTGTGCTCGTGACATAAGTGAAATTTTGGTCTCCACATTACAACATGATTGTCTGTGGCAGAGAGACTTCACACATAAAAATGCTTCCATTGGACAATTCTGAATTCCATCTTATGTGGATTACATATACAGCTAGCCTTTTTACTGAAGACAATTGCCCTTTCCATCACTAATCCTCCTCCATGTTCATCTATCCCAACCTATTCAACAACTTTCCATTAATTTCCCTATCTGAAGGCATTATATTTCCCTTCCATAACACTCAGAAATGCTATTCATCCCTCCCAAATTTTTCTCTCTGACACAGCAGCTGAGATGGAAATTGTTGAATTTTCTGAATGAATATAGAATGAACATTCTAGATCTGAATTGCATCTGCTCCATTACTTGTTGTATTGTGTATCTACAGCATCTTTACACATGTGCAAAATTACAAATGGGCAAAAACATTTTTTCAACCTCGTTATTTGAGGTTTCGTTATCTGGAGTTGCTGAACTGGAACAGAGCCTCTCAAAATATATATCGAGAAAGAACAAAAGTGCATAATATGACATTTCAGACATCTCAAGAGGCAGACTGTGGTGTCTGAAAGCTTAAGCCACAATAAATATATTTGTCCTTAGATTTTTTTTCTACAAAATAAAGAACAATTGGTTATGCTGTATTTTAACAGCTCCACTAGATGACACTATTTCCTACAAGAAAAACTACAGACATCTTTATTATGATTACATGACAATGTAATGTATTATGATTACATTATGTTCCAGAATCTCTCTCTCTCTCCCTCCCTCTTCTCCCCCATGAAAATAACCATGCTCAACTGGAAAAGTATTTGATAACCATATAGATACCATACCGGCCACTGTTGCCCATAAATAAAAATCTGGCTGCGAGCAATGTCTACCCTGTTCCAAGCTAATGCCAAACTCAGTTGATCTGGAGCAGAGGCATTCGCTCCTGTAGAAATTGAGAAGAATAAGAATATTTAATTAATTCAACACAGTCAGTGGCAAAACAGACCCTCACGAGAAATAAAAGGAAAGAAAGTAGACATATGGTCCAAATGAGAGTTATTACAATGATATATACATGATTTTCTTTCTGAAGTTAGCAATCTAGTTCAAGATATTTAAAAAAACCAGGATGCCTGAATATTTTGGAAAATTAAGATTATAAATTAAAGGTCTCATTGTAACAAGGAAATAGTAACTAATAAATTCCATTTTTTCTAACTTTGATAAGCTACGGTTTATATATGCAGATTTGGAATCTGGAATCCCTTTCTCAAAAAGGGGGGTAACAGAAGCAGAACTGTCTTAAAACTGAGGAGATGTGGTATTAATTCTGTTTGCTAGATTAATCTAATGTTAAAAGAATCTCTCAGAGGTCTCTATTGTATATTCCTCTCAGATACTAAACTCAGGAGTTTGCTTAGTCAGAAGGAAGCTAACAGACATAACTTAGTTTGTTTAGTTATTTTATACAATTGAAAAAAATGTCTACTGTGTACACAGAGAACAAAGCTTATATAACATTGTAAATTGTAGGTTAGTTTCTGCCTTTCCAATGATCATGTCAGTGGCCATCTTTGCTCTCTTTTTCAACGCCACTGTAAGCAGCTGACTGTGCTGGCATGGCAGCCCTGCAAAGCCTGGGAACAGTGGCTCCTATGTTGCCAATCTCTTTCCTAGCAATTCCATTCCTTTTTAAAACACAATACAGGTAGTCCTCGACTTACAACCACAATTGAGCCCAAAATTTATGTTGCTAAGTGAGACAGTTGTTAAATGAGTTTTGTCCCATTTTACGACCTTTCTTGCCACAGTTGTTAAGTAAATCACTGCAGTTGTTAAGTTAGTAACACGACTGTTAAGTGAATCGGGCTTTCCCATTGACATTGCTTGTCAGAAGGTCGCAAAAGACTCATAAATATGAGTCAGTTGCCAAGAATCTGAATTTTGATCACTTGACCATGGGGATGCTGCAATGATCATAGGTGTAAAAACTGGTCATGAGTCACTTTTTTCAGTGCTGTTGCAACTTCAAACAGTCACTAAACAAACTGTTGTAAGTTGAGGACTATCTGTGCCCAAAACTAATCAGAAATAACTAAAGGATACAATTGTCTCTGTTTTAAAAATTAAAAGCCAGAATAGATGCAATCAGTGGAAACTGGAACATTTCCTGGGCATTATAAATAAAATTGTTTTATAACTGAGATCGGATGTTAAGAGAAGTGGTTGCTGACTGAAATTGCAAATGTGCTTAGGATCTTACTTCAGTTTTCCTTTGCATTAACAGACCTGTAAAGTTCACTAAAGGGAGGATTGGTTTTCTTTTTCATCACTATCATAATTGCAAATGGTTGCTAAACAAGGACTATATATGTGATGGTTTGTTGTTGTTGTTTTTTGAAAATAATTTGCTGAGATTTTGTTAACAAAGCAAAAAACTTGTCTTGCAGACTTTGTCTCACAAAAACTTTCCATAAAAAAATAATATAGAATAGAATAGAATAGAATTCTTTATTGGCTACGTGTGATTGGACACCATAAGGAATTTGTCTTGGTGCATACTCTCTTGGTATACATAAAAGAAAAGATACATTCGTCATGAATCATAAGGTATAACACTTAATGATAGTCATAGGGAACAAATCTTTTACAGCTTTATTTATTTTAATTTAATAAACTGTACTGTATGTATTTGGAACTTAACATATATATATGCATACAAGAGAGTAACTGAACAGTATCGACATAAAGAAACAAAACAAAGTGTATTCTGTAATTCAGGAAGAATAAGCATGTAAGAAATGTATAATATTATTTCAGGTCAGTGAGAGATTCAAAAGTAAAGTAAAATGAAAAGTGACATGAGTATTGATGCAGATACAGTAACTGAGCTGTAATGAGATTTCCAATGCAACTGTAGCTCTTCAATGGCCTTTATCAAAGGTTTGGATTAGATTGCAGCACCACAAAGCATATGAATGAATGAATGTATTAGATATAATGTAACACATTTTAAAAAATTAGATCAACAGATCTTGTAACAAGAAAGAAAACATTCTAAAGTGGTAGCCTGAATTGTCCAGGGCAGCTAAATTATTAAAATATGAGAAAATAGTATTGTATAATAAAATCTGTGGCAATTCTATACACATTTTAATCTTACAAATCTCATTTTGTAAACTTTAGCAGTCATATAAGTTTATGTTTTATCTGAAATACCCTATTCTGAATCAATGGGTATTTGCCTGTGAACCTGCTGAAGATAATACTGTATGTGTTTAATGCTGTCTATGAACGATTATAAAATCTGATCATCTATAATATAAAGAGGAAGCTATCATGAAAAATATCAGCTGAATTAAACAATTCATATGTGGTGCCAAAGCACTGTTTTTTAAAATAATGGTGTTTTGAAAAAGCAGAGTTAATAAATGTGATGGCTAGGTTAGTATATCATGCCAAGCCAAAACAAAAAACCCAAATCGTTAACTTAATGTGTGAACACAAATAAGTGCATTTTATATTCCGGGAAGCAATTTTCTACAGCTCTGGATCGAACAATAGTATCAGCCTCTCTTTTCCTCTTTCCCTTCCTTGCCTGGGTCTCTAAATTCTGGGGGGAAAAAGTCTTGGAACCTTTTTATTAAAAAATGAAGGGAACAGTTTTTTAAAAAAAATATAATTTGAACATACTATTCTGATTTAAGATTTACAATTGATGCAGCATGATTTTATACATATCATTTCTGCATTATTTTGTCTCTTCATATTAATCAATCCACTGCAAAGGGCAGGAGGTGAATTCTCTATTTTACATCCCCATTTCAAGGGGAGTAAAACCTGATCAAGGCAGAGAAATGGTTCTGAGATTCATCACGTGGTTTTGTGTTGTTGCTAGGATACTCCCTTCTTGTCTGTCTGAGTTAGAAAACTGTCTTGTGACTCTCCAGTGGATTTGCATCATGCCAATGTTATATCGGAGCACAGCAATATCTCTGTTGCTACATGTTTCCATTAAATGTCAAGATTGTAAAGATATAGTTAAACTGATCTCTCCTTTATATCCTGACATTCCAGCTAGATGGACAACAACAGATAATAATAAAATGTTCTTGTTTTGCAAAAGTATGGAGCAAAAGTGTTCTGGACACTTTTGTTATCTAGATTCATTGGAGACAAATTTACTTGGGTTCAGCTAAAAATTTGAAAGCATCATCCTAATCTTTACAATTACCAAACGATAGAAGCAGCATTTTGTTAATGTTACACAATCTCAAAAAGTCTGTAGAGATTCTCAGTCATCCCTGTCATGGTTGTCCCAAAGATGATTTTTCAGGAGGCAACTGGACGTTCTTGTTTTTTCTTTGAAGACGTTTCGCTTCTCATCCAAGAAGCTTCTTCAGCTCTGACTGGATGGTGAGGAATGGAAGGATTTATATTCCTTGCAGACAGCTGATCATCTGCATCCTTTTAGAGAGTCGTTGAAGCACTTGGAGATTTATCTGTGTCCTCAGGATCACCTGAGTGGTGCTAATGTCACCTTCAAGTCCAGGAGTGGGTTCTACTTACCTTTACTACTGGTTCTGATGATTCCCGCGCTTTGCGCGTGCATCAGAGCGCAAGGAGCGCGTGTTTGGCGCATGCACGTTCAGCACACACGTGCTGAACGAGGAAAAAAACTCTCAAAAAAAGCATTTTGTGCATGCGCAGAGTGCGCGGAGCCCCAAGAACGGTAAGTATGGGTGCGCGGGTGGGCCCAGCTCCCGGTCGCGGAGAACCAGTTCGGTGACGTCACAGCATCATCGCTACCGGATTGCGCGAACCGGCCCGAACCGGGAGCAACCCACCACTGATGCAGTCAGAGCTGAAGAAGCTTCTTGGATGAGAAGTGTGAAAAATTTTCAAAGAAAAAACAAAGTCCAGTTTGAGACAACCATGACATGGGTGACTGAGAATCTCTACAGACTTTTAGCTGTGCAATTTGGGATGAACACCGTTCGAATGGTGTAGGAATATGAACAGATTTCCAGAAAAAAAAAATTGCAGACTACGGGAACCATTTGACTATTCAGGTTACCCTGAGGACACAGATAAACCTCCAAGTGCTTCAACGACCATCTAAAAGGATGCAGATGACCAGCTATCTGCAAGGAATATAAATCCTTCCATTCCCCACCATCCAGTCAGAGCTGAAGAAGCTTCTTGGATGAGAAGTGAAACGTCTTCAAAGAAAAAACAAGAAAGTCCAGTTGCCTCTTGAAACAAGAAGCACCTTTGGGGGATCACCGCTTAATGCAGTTTAAGGCAAGCAAGCCTCTTCCTAAAGGGAGGTCCTGCCCCCCAGTGGCCAAAGAAGGAAACTGATGTCCAGAAGCTGGAGTTTTGGATGGTCCTCTTGCTTGCTTCCTTGAGGGCCAGCTGGAGTGGTATCTTCACTAGCTCAGATCTAGAATAGAATAGAATAGAATAGAATAGAATAGAATAGAATAGAATAGAATAGAATTAGAGTAGAATAGAATTAGAGTAGAATAGAATAGAAAATAGAATAGAATAAGAAATAGAATAGAATAGAAGAATAGAATAGAATAGAATAGAATAAGGAACAGAATAGAATAGAAAATAGAATAGAATAAGGAATAGAATAGAATAGAATAGAGTAGAGTAGAGTAGAGTAGAGTAGAATAGAATAGAATAGGAAATAGAATAGAATAAGGAACAGAATAGAATAGAAAATAGAATAGAATAAGGAGTAGAATAGAATAGAGAGTAGAGTAGAGTAGAGTAGAGTAGAATTAGAGTAGAATAGAAGAGAAGAGAAGAGAAGAGAAGAGAAGAGAACAACAGAGTTGGAAGGGACCTTGGAGGTCTTCTACTCCAACCCCTTGCTCAAGCAGGTGACCCTATATCGTTTCAGACAAATGGTGATCCAGTCGCTTCGTAAAAACCTCCAGTGTCGGGAGCATTTACAACTTCTGGAGGCCAAACCGTTACACTGGTTGATTGTTCTCACCGTCAGGAAGTTTCTCCTTAGTTTCTCGGTTGCTTCTCTCCTTGATTAGTTTCCACCCATTATCTTGATGAGAGATGGAAATTGCAAGGAAGACGATTCACGACAGACCTAAAAGGTGTGGCTGATGAGGCCTTTCAAGAATTGGCTGCTTCTTTCTTCGTCAAAAATGCAGCGGCCTGCATGGTTTTGTGCAGACCGGCGGTGTGTGTGTGTGTGTGTGTGTGTGTGTGTGTGTACGTATCACCTTCTCCTGCGGGAGCTGCCGATTTGCTTCTGGCTGCAATTCCAGGTGGTGGTTTGTCCCCTTTAAAGCCCTTCATGGCTTGGGACCAGGTGATCAAAGGGATCGTCTCTTGCCGATCACATCTACCTGATCACCGCCCCCCCTATAGTCGGGAACGACCAGCAGGTATGTGCGAGGGGAACCTTTACCTTTATACCTTTACACCAGGCAGCACCTGGATCTTAAGGCAGGTAGAACTGGGATGCGTGTGTGTGTGTCTCTCTCTCTGCAGCCAGTTGAAAACCTCGACCGCCACGCCACGAACAGCCGAATTCCAGCCGTGTTCCCGATTTGAAACCACAAACAGAGGAACAGATACCCGACTTTGCCATCGAGGCTTCAGCGATTCCTCTTTCCAAAAGTTATGCAAAAAGTACAACAACAATAAACAACAACAAAAAAGCAACCCACCCCTTCCGCGGAGGGAGATTCGGCTTGTGGTGCTACAGGCCCCCCCCTTGCAGTTGTTAAAGTGGGGTTTGCCTCCCCCCCCACCCTGTTGTTGCTGGCAGCTTTCTTCTGAGAGAATCAGGGATTTAACGGTTAGCTTTCCGCCTTCCCGAACTGTCCGGGATGATAACTCAAGCCAGAATGGCAGGAACAGGTGTGGCCATCTTGAAGGGTCCCCCCACCCCCCCATCAGTAAATGTTTTATGGGGCTTTCTTCCACGACTATCAACCCCCTCTCCCTCCCACCAGCCGCAATGGGTACTTTCTCAGCAGCGAAGAGAGAGAGAAATCTCTGATGATAATCCTTCCAGTTCCCCTCCGGAGACGTGTGGGAAAGAGGCGAGGTTTAACAAAAGTTGGACTCCAAACTTCTGGAACCAATGGGATTGCAGAGATGGAAGGCCCCCCCCCCTCAAGGGCTAGGGCGGTGCCACCTTAAAAGAGGGCTTCAGGCACAACCAACTTAAATTAGACCAGTGATGGCGAACCTTTCCAGCAATGAGTTGCCGAAAAAGGAGTGTGCGCACGCATTCGTCTGGGCCACAACCCGGAAGAGAAGCTGCCCAGGAGGCATGCGCGTGCCATAAAATCAACTTCTAGCTCTTCCGGTTTCCGGCACTGCCACACGCACAAAGGCCAGTTGATCGTCACCCGCGCATGCGCCCCAGAAACCCGGAAGAGGAACAGGCGACACCGCGCGTGCCGGGTGACATGGTTCCGTGTGCCATTTCGGCCACGTGCGCCATAGGTTCGCCATACACACGCTCTCCTGTGAGGCTCACCTCACAGTCGTTCATGCCCTCGTCACCTCACGACTGGATTATTGCAACGCGCTCTACGTGGGGCTACCCTTGAAGAGC
>JANHFM010003422.1:87774-106904 GCA_032468115.1 Grayia smithii | reverse complement strand
ATGGTTGGGGGTCACCACAACATGAGGAACTGTATTAAAGGGTCGCGGCATTAGGAAGGTTGAGAACCACTGGATTAAACTGTTCTATCTGCCTGTTGATTTTTCTATTGAAATTTTCTATCCAATTTGGATTAGAGCCAGTTTGCCTATTGATTAAGGCACCAAGCTAGAAACCAGGAACCTGTGAGTTCTAGACCACTTTAAGCATAAAACTGGGTGACTTGGGGCCAGTCACTCTCTTTTAGACTTTGGGTGACTTTGGACCAGTCATTCCAACCCACCTCACAGGGTTGTTGTGAGGAAAATAGGAAGAAGAAAGAATATTAGGTGTGTTTACTGCCTTGAGTTATTTATAAAAAAAAATAAAGGAGGGACATAAATAAATAAATAATTAAAATTACTTTGTGTCTGCTATTAATTATAATAAAGCCCTCAACCATTGCCAAAATTCAGCATCATATCTTGCTTGGTTGTGGGTTTTGAATTTTTTGAGATGAAAAAGGAAACGAATTCAGATTCACAATTAACATTGTGATGGGCCAAATTTGTCTTTAACTTAACATTAACCTTATATACTAGTTGTGACATATAGATGAAAAAACAGCTGGAGTTTATTAACACAGTTTCTTTTTAAAATGGGACTTTGTAACAATACTTTGGAAATCAAAATTGGAACTTATTTCTTAGCAAAGAGAGTACATAGCAAATACAGATGCAATGTTTTTGTTTCCCTTTATCTGGAGTCTAATAAAATGGATTTTTTGGTACTTCCTTAATATAGTGACATACCCCTGGGATTCAATAGCCCTCTTAGTTTCTGAATATGAATTTTTATGCATCTGCCACCTAAATTTATATAAGCATAAACAATTTAACAGAATGATGCTCCTTAATCAACAGAAGCCAACTGCACTGCAAAAAAGCTGTAATACGAAATGTAAATGTAAGGTAAAAATAGAGGTCCAACTGAAATGCAAATGCAGACTTATGTAATTTCTTATACACGAATGACAAGAGAGTGATTGGTGAGCATTTTATCTTTAGGGTTTTCATATTCAAACAGATGCTTAATATCATTATCAACATTAATTAAGTTTTCATATTCACAAGCGGCTTTAATCAAACAAATAATACTGTTTGTTGTAAGACAAAAGTGGGTAGCCACAGCCAACACCAGTCAATTGTGCTTTTTAGAGGCCTCCCAAGAGATTTGGCTGAGATCAAGGAATGCACAGATCTCTTGCTTCTTTCAGTACCCCTCAGTTAAATGTTCAGATTTGTAGCTCAAATACATAAATTCCCTTTGGCTTCCTTCAACCATAATTGAATGCTACTTACCATATTTTTTGAAGTATAAGATGCACTCCTCCCCCTAAAAGTGGGTGGAAATGTCTGTACGTCTTATACAGCAAATGTTGCCAAAGCCCCACCCACCCGTCGTCCCCCACCCGCTGGCCATTTTCGGTGTCTGAGTGTTGTGTTTTTGGCATCTGCATGCTCCATTTTAGACCCATTCTAGGTTGCAGGGATTGTCACAGCATATTGCTGCCAATTGCCACCTCCGCGCATCATGTTTCTGGCCTCCGTGTGTCACATTTTCGGCCTCTGTACACACCATTTTTGGCCTCTGTGTGTCATGTTTTGGGCGGTTCCAGGTGGCGGGGATTGGGGGCAGCGGTGATCCCCACCAATCAGGGACATTTCTCAGCAGCCTGGAATGGGTCTAAAACGGAGCATGTGGAGGCTGAAAACCAGTGGTGGGTTGTTCCCGGTTCGTTCCGGTTCGCGTGAATGGGTAGTGGTGATGCTGTGACATCACCGAACCAGTTCTACGCGTCCCGGACCCGCCCCCCCGCGCACCCATACTTACCGGTCCCTGGATGGAGCGTGCGAAGCGCGCTTGCGCAGGAAGCTATTTTTGAGTTTTTTCATCAAAAAAAGCTTCTGCGCATGCGCGGGAGTGTCCGTTCGATGTGCGCAAAGCACGTGTGTGCGCAAAGCGCTGGACACGTGCAAAATACGTGCCAGACGCGCTCTCCGAGCATGCGCAAAGTGCATGCACCTTTAGAACCGGTAGTAGAGGTAAGTAGAACCCACCCCCGCTGAAAACGCGACACATGGAGGCCAAAAACGTGACACACGGAGGCCAAAAATGCGACACACAGAAGTGGCAATGGGCTGTTGTGATCTATGGGTAAGATGAACAAGGATTGCACAGGACCAAGATATGCAAACCCACTTTTCAAATACTGATTTTAAATTACAATTTTGAGACAATATAAGTTTGACTTAGCCATGTGTCGTGCAATTGAGACCTGAAATTATGTTCGAAATGACCCCAGAAACCCAAGCTTGAAACATTTTTCACATAACAGACCAGTATGAACATTATGCTACTAAATACATTTGCATTACCAGTTCCTTCTTTTTCATGCATTCCATAAGGATTATGAAGAGATGCTGAGCCTGTGTCCGAGTGTAGGTGAAGGTTTTCTGGATAGTAACAAGTAATTGGTCTCTCAGAGATTCATTGATAAGCCTGAAATTTTAAAAGGACATTATTCACCAATAAGCAAAACTCTGAGTTTAAAATCATGAATTAAGTAACTTCAAGTGTAATACCAAAACATCAAAAGCATTGAATTGAATTCTCTTGTTCATTGTTTATTCCGCAGTGCTTGTTCCTTTGCATAATTTGCTTTGCTTCTACTAATGATTGGTGGGGGATAGGGACATGGGCTGAGTACTAGAAATCTGACCTCTGAGATTTCATCAAAGCATTGCCTACATGGTTTCATAAGCATAAGGACTAAAAATGCACTTTCCGTTTCTTGTTTTAAAGTGAAAAATAAATTGTATATTTAGACCCATTTTGACTTCCCCCCCCATTTCACACTTGAAGAATGGCACATATGCCATTCTGCCTGGGAGGTATGAACGTACTCTGTTGTGTTTCATATGATTACAGTCATTCTGTAAAACAAAAGGCAGGAAAAGCAGATTAAAAAAATGCTTGAAAAATGACCTGCTGTTTTTACAGGCTTGGTTTCAATTTCTAGATCATGAGATAAAACAAAACAAAACAAAACCCCCTGGAATTAACTGCAGTCCAATTGGATCTGGCAGGCTATCTCAGAAGCAAAAGGAGTTTTCAGATTTCTCTCTCTGTGGTCAGAAAGACAGCTCTGACCTTGGAGGAGGGTATCTAATATCAGAACCACCTCCAGGCTCAGCTGAAACTTCCAGTACATGCTCAGCTTATTTTGGAACTCTTGACAGTGAGAGATGGAAAAAAAGAGCAGATATAATTTGCTTAATATATGCATACAGAACTTTGTATATCACAGGGGTGAGCAACTATGGCAAGTTTCTGGGAGTTAACTCCCAGAATTCCTAAACCAGCACGACTGTAATTAAAACAGTACCAAGCAACAATATAAATAAAGTAATCAGTAAATTCAGGGACCCCCTTTATCTTACATGATTAGGCCCATTTAAACAGGGTACTGAGCTGGAGAAGAAGATGTGATTGATGTGGGAAGCCTTTTCCAAGGTTTCCCCCCATTCTGTGGAATAAGTAATCCCCTGAGATGTGCTAGACCCCTGTGCTTCTGGCATCTATGAAGATACTTAAAATCATATTTTCTGAGTGGTGTGAGGTAAATCTTCAGGTTGTTTCCCTCAGAAGGAGAAAAAATTTAGAAGAAGAACAAAGAATCAAGAATAATCAGCCAGGAATAAACAAGCAGAAAAGATGAAGACAAAGTACAGACTTGGACAGAAAAGAAACTAAAGCCATTTATAGACAATGGTTAAAATAGAGAATAGTTTTATTATTAAAATTCAGCTCTACAATAGTTGAACACATTTATCATTTACAGTCTCTTTTTCTTTTATTTGTAGGGTTTTCTGTTTTAAAATAAAAGGGTCTCCCATCCCCCAGCCACTAAGGGGAGATACAAAAACCCAATAAATTATCCAGATTTTTAATCCTTTGCGTCTATTGAGTCTGCGTCAGTCTGGTTATTGGTGGGAAAGAAAGGAAGGAAGGAAGGAAGGAAAGAAAGAAAGAAAGAGAAAGAAAGATAGAAAGAAAGAAAGAAAGAAAGAAAGGAAAGAAAGAAAGAAAGAAAGAAAGAAAGAAAGAAAGAAAGAAAGAAAGAAAGAAAGCTCCTATGACTCTGTCCCATTAGATAAAGCAGGAATATTCCTGTCTATTAAGGACTGCCATTTGGTCAGAGCAGGGAAGGGAGCCTTTTTTGTAATGGCACCCAATATCAGGATATTTGATTGGTTCCAGCTTTGCTCCCTTACCTTTCAGAGAGGATGAGACTATGAGAAAATAGCACTGAGACAAAAATTGAGGGTGGGAGACAATCTATGCATTCCTATAGAGCCATGGCTATCAAGAAGGCCATGAAATCCTGGGCTGACTGCTGTGTGGAAGAGCATTCTCCAGAAGCTCTTTTATAGTTCTGACTTTTTAGGAAGGCCTTAAAATAGCTCTTCCAGCAGGCACTGAGCCAAGGTAACTAGTGAACCTGTTTGATTATTACCTGATTTAAGTCTTAGTCTTGCTGTAGTATGTTGCTTTATTATTTCAATTCTTTTTTGTTGATTACTATACGTTTTTACCCCTCTTTGTAGTCTGTTTTGCCTTACTTGACAACTAGGTATCATGCAAACAGCCTGGAAAAAGAAATGCAAACATTTCGAAGAATTCCCACCTTAATGAATTCACCAATAAAGATTTGCTGGACAATTCCAATTTTGGTTGCAGATATTAGTTATTCATATATCTACATAGTTCATCGATTTCAGATATTTCTTAATTACATTAACTAAATGCAGTCACTTTTTCAATTCAAAGTTACCTCCAGTATTTTTTCAAAATAAGAAACACTGTATTTTTCAGGAGCTATAAATTTTAGAGGATGTTAAGCAATATCATAATATATGTTTATTATATTCAAAACTGTAATGAACATATTTAATAATGCTATGAAAAAATATTTGATTAAGTCTAGCTGAGAAACTGAGAATTTGAAACATTTATCTCCCCTTTTGAAAAATTGATTGTGAAAAGTATATAGAAACCCCATCATTTATGCTTCCTAGCGAATAGTACAGAAAAAAATATTAAAAATATAACTGGAAGGCTTTCAATAAAGTATCTACTTGTATCTCTTCCTTATCTGTAGGTGACACAAAACATGACAAGCATATTTTATGATCTTGATTGACTGTCTTACATCATTTCCATTTTACAATATTCTACTTGCAATGTAATGTCAAAAATTTTAGAAATAAAAAGCACTGTGATCACATGACATAGTTCTTTAACAGAGTATGATAAGTTTTAATTTTACACCCTCCCAATTATTCACTTGCATAATTAGGGACCTCTTTCATATTTATCAAGCCTATCAGCAACTGCTCATTTGAATTTTTAAAAACCTTGGATTATTATTTGTTGATCTATTGATTTTCAATTTCCCAAGATAATCCAGAATTTTGACTCTTATCATCTCAGTTCCTTAAATTCCCTTAATGAAAATATAGTCTGCATATTTGCCATATATCTTCTGGAACGAACACAGATGAAATAATTTATTAAACTTCTTTGCAATCCCTTATTCTAATTTAGAATTCTTTTAATCCTCTTATAATATATCAAGAAAATTATCTTCAGAGTTTATTGCCCCTGACACATTAAATTATTTTAAACATTTTTAGTCTTAATTACAAATAATACATTTTTAAGGCACCTTTTTTGGGCTATCTTTCCTTTTTTCTGTTCTTTGATAGTGTTGATTAATTATCCTCATGAGCTCTTGAGCTCAAGATTCATAGAGTTGAATGGGGTCATTTAAACCATCAACCAGGGCAGCAAATACTTCTGCCATCCAATCTGTATTTGAAAACATTCAGGAACTGGTCACAATAATGATTGATTCAACTATACTGTTATGCTTAAATGGTTTTAGACAGGTTTTGTAATTTTAAACAAAACTGGCCTTCTTGTAATTTAAGATTATTATACTGTGTTCTTGCATTTTAGGATAGTATTAGAGTTTCTGTTACTTATCTTGGACTTGATATATATGCTAGTTAAGCTTTTCTGCTGAAAAGTACTTAACCCTACTGGCTTCTTCTTTAAAGTTATTTGGCATTAATCCTTTCATTATAATTTCTTTTTAAATAAATTCCTTTTTTAAATAACATGTGGCTATGTTGGGTTCCTTTGATACTTTTCCACTTCTATGTAATAAGTCAGTGGCACAGTAATCTCTAATTTCAATCAGTTCAACAGCCAATACATATTGTTCTAGATCAGAGATGAGCAATTATGACAACTTTACAACCTGTGGACTTCAACTCCCAGAATTTCTGAGCCAGTTCTACTCCATCAGTCTTAACTACATTTCCTCTTTTTACCACCATCAGGTCACACTTCTCCAATCTGGATGATTCCAATGTCCACTCTGTAGATCCATGTCAGGTTGATTAGCAAGTCAGTGTTTTGTTCATTCTTAGCATACAGGAGATGGCTGATGGTAACTCCACTCTTGAACTTGTATCTGTATCCAGTCCTTGTAATTATCTGTCTGAGGAGGTTCAAATCTATGAAAAACAGCAGCAGGGACAGTGCATCAACTTAGTATATGCCACACTTGATGGCCACTTGTGCAAGCTTTCTTGAGTTGACTTCCAGTGTTTCTTTCACAGTCCCACTGAGTTCTTAAGAAGGAAACTTAGTTGACTTTGTATGGTGCCAGGCATTCACAGATCCATGTGTGTGTCATAGACTTTGCTGTAGTCAGTTTAGGCCATTCTCAGATTGGTCTGTCTAAGACTTGATACTTGGGCAACTGCTCTAACTAGAAGCAAATATTTTGACCCTCTGGTGTTGTTCCTAATGCCTTTCTTAGCTGTGGTGGTCCATATGATCCTGTTGCTTGGCAGCTTGGCTTCCATGTTATGGGTAGGCAGGTTATCATCTGGTAATGGATTGTGCTGTCTTTCATAATCAACAATGTCCTTTGTGTTAGCCAGTTAAGATGAGAACCTGTTGCTAGCAACTGGTTCATCTATGCTACTAGGTGTTCAAGCACTGCTATAAGTTCTTTATATTTGGAATGAATCATGTCTGGGCCAGGTGCTGTCCAGCTTTTCATATCCTGGATCCACTGTTGGATGCTTGCTACTCTGGTGGTGATTGGTTCCTTTTGCTGTTGTCTGCTCTCAGGTACTCCAGCAGTGGTACTTTGTGTCATCTTTTTCTTCAGTATGTTCTTCACTTTGTGTCATCTTTTTCTTCAATATGTTCATAGTCTGCTGTTGCTGATTCTGCCATTACTGTGTTGCTGCACTGCAGTTGGTAAAATACACCTTGCATGGTTCTTCAATGGTAGTAAGGTTTGTTTCTATTGGCATCTTCTAGCATACCTTCTGATGGTACTTCTCCATTGCGCCTTAGTAATGGGTCTCAAGGGTTGATTTTTATCCATTATCTTATGCTTCATATCAGCTGCTATGTAATGAAGGGCATGGCAATGACATTCAACCTTTAGGTATTGGCTGCACATCCAGTTGTTCTTTCAGGTCTTCTTGAGTCTGGAATGTAGTTGTATGTCTCAAGTTGTGAGAGCAGCTTTCTCCTCACTGGTGAAGTGTTGTTAAAGCATTGGGTAAATAGTTCTTATGTATGTCTTCTATCCATTCATAGTTCATGAAATAGCAAATATTTCATGTATTCCTCTCATTGTTGTATAGGATTAGAGTTAATTCCAGGTTCTCTTGACTCGTCCCTGTATGATTTCTTTCAGTAGCCCATTTATTGTCAGTTTATCCTGGTTGTCCAAAATCTGGCATACATCTTGTTAATCTAGGTGAAGTCTGAGCTAACATGACTCTTTTAGTTTGTGTCACTCTCATATTCAAAGTATTAGGGGGTCTTTGCCCAAGGATCCTTATTGGTAAGGTAGGTACCAACAGAATTGAAACCCAGTTTCCCATGTGATATGGCGGTGTTGCAACCACTAAACTAACCACATGCTATGCTATGCTATGCTATGCTATGCTATGCTATGCTATGCTATGCTATGCTATGCTATGCTATGCTATGCTCTCTTGCTCTTACTCTCTCTGAATGTGTGTACAAACATACAAATATACAGAGAGTTCTTTGTAGTCTATCTATCTGTGGACAAGCTCCTTCATATAAGCGAATTTAAACTCTTCACACATCTTCTATTGATTAAAGGAATTAAAAGATATAACATTTAACTGCTAACAGTTATTTGAACAACTAGAAGAAATATTATTCTACTTAACAGAAACCTTGTTGATCAAATTTTATTTCTTTTTTTGTCACCAAAATTTCTACCTCTCCATCTGCTTTCCCACTTGCAGGGAAAAGCAAAGGGATCCATATGTTTGTCCACTGCAGATGGGAAAGCAGCTGTGTTACAAGTAGATTTTGATAATAAAAATAGCATAGGCAGAAAGGATTAGGAACTTCATCCTCAGTGCCGGTACTCAATTAAAATTAAAATCCTTCTATTTGCATTCTACTTTTAAAAAAGAAATTGGGAGATTATCACACCTATCTATCCATTCTACAGTAACTTTTATTTTAAAATGCAAATTAAATATTTGATGCATATTTTTTCACTTTCCTGGAAAATGTCATACTGATTTATACATGCCACATAGTTTTAAAGAGTTATTTTCAAGTTACTTTCAGTTGTTTTTACAGGAGCATTTTGGTTCCACATAGCTTTAGTAAAGACCCTTCAATGAAAAAAGTGAATAATGGCAAACAGGTCCCTGAAAGAAAGCTTTCAACCAGATTTTCCCATCTTTCTTTGCAATACACAGCTGTAGAGGAGTATTGGAGTCATTTTGGAACACAGAATCAATTTTTTCAGCAAACTACCTAGTTCATTAGCCTTGGACAGTGGTGTCCTTCAGAATGCAGCTATTTCTTAGTAAACAACTGATAAAAACGTAAGGAGACAACATTTAAAATGACTATTGTAAAGTGACAAACGGTAAAGTTATTTTAATGCAATTATATGCATTCTTTTCAAATATGTGGAAAAGATATTCCACCATTTACATCTACATCAGGGGTGGGTTCTACTTACCTCTACTACCAGTTCTAAAGGTGCACGCGGGCGCTCCCGCGCATGCACAGAAGCTTTTTTTGATGACAAAACCTCAAAAAAACCTTCCTGCGCATGCGTGCAAGCGTGCTCTGCGCGCTCCACGCAGGGACCAGTAAGTACAGGCATGTGGGGGGAGGGCAGGTCCGGGACGTGTAGAACCAGTTCGGTGACATCACAGCATCACCGCTATCTATTCACGTGAACCGGACCGAACCGGGAGCAACCCACCACTGATCTACATCTATATCTGATCCACCATTGGGAATTTATAAATATATTAAAATATATCTTAGGGTCATGATGCTTTGGTTCAATTTTCAATGCTTCTCAATTAGGAATTCACACACATTTGTTTGTGATGTTTGTCTGTGGGTACACAATCCATGCTTTCTCTCAGCTCTTGGCATTCCTTAAAGTGGGTTCTTTCAGATTTTAGACCTCCATTTCCATTTTGAGTCAACATGTTTCCAATGATATTTCCTTGAAACATTAGTAATCGCATAAAGCTTCCACATAATTTATCTCAGAAACTAAGAAATATGAAATAATTCATTAATTCTTTTGCATTTTAAGAAAGATATTTGAATATGTGTATTTTTGTTCAGGGAGTCCCTGGTGGATGTTTTGCAGACTGACAACATAGGATTCATCTGCTGCCCAAGGACAGTGATTTGTGGCATTATATTTTAATCAATATGCATATTTAGGATTGCAATCACATTTACTTTTTTCAGGTAAGAATATTTAGGACTGAAGATGACAACTATAACAGTATAACACATATCAAGCAAATAGATTTGTCAGTTGTCCCAGGATATTGAAGCAGAAAAATAGGCTATAAATATTTCATAAAGATAGAAAAGTAAATAAAAAATAAACATGCATCAGTCAAACACTAATGAAGCTTGACTTGTTGCAACATGACATTGGACCCATTGAAAAGTAATTTATTAGGAGTATATGAGATGAGATGAAAAATGTATATCAGTTTTCTTTGTGCCACTGAGGGGATGCAATTTCCTTTATGAAGTGTGCATTACTTGTTTCTTCCAAAGTCACTTCCATTTGCCACTAGATATGCTAGAAGGATCTCAGAGCAATTTTGTATGCAGGTATATGTGTGTCTTTGTCTGCTCTTGACTGCTACATGAACAAACTCGGGTAATTTTTTTGACAAAATATTTGGAAGTGGCTGGCCACTGTTTTCTTTTTGTGTCTGAGAAGAAAAATGGCGATCACCAAATGTTTGACTTCTGCGTCTAAGACGGGAGTAGAATTTAGGTCTCCCTGACTGTCAATATCTAGATATACTTTTTAAAAAGACCATGCTGGAAAAATTCTTAAATTATCAAATGAATCCCTTGTGATACCAAAATGCATTTTAACAGAAGAAAGAAAGGAATATTTAAAAACATTCCTTGGGTTCTTTTGAGATATACTTGGGCCTGAACTATGAAAATTTAGTGGATATTAGAAGTAGATGTACATTAAATTGGAGAATAACAAATATACCTACTTTAGCTACTGGAATATTAAATAAATGATCTTTTGATCCAGCAGAATATATTTTAGGGAATGCAGTTTGCAGGACGGATACCTACAAAAGTCCATTCTTTCATTTGGCAGACTAATTTTAAGTCAGACAGACCTGAAAACAAAACATTCTCGCACAATACCTGCTTTCTTTGCTACAGGAGATCCAGTGGAAACAGATGGCAGAGATGGCATCTTTCTGTCTGATTTAGAAATCTCTTTTGAATTGATGTCCTATGTCAGACAAGATAAGTCTTTCCACACTAAATTGCACTGCAGTCTTTCAGCTATGATTCCTGCTAAACTACAATGACCAGATGCATCTGGGAATCTGGTCTGTGTCCAATTATAAATTATTTAGTAAGCTGTCACCAGATAACTTCAAGTTTTGTTTTGTTTTGTTTTTGGGGAAAAACGGTAGATGCTGCCAGATCTAAGCTGCTGTTCAAATACATTTTACTGATAAGATTAGTCAGTACAATGACTAATTGATTATGATTTAATTAATCTTCTGCACATCCTTTTCTTTCCTTTAAATTTTGCAACTTTGTTCTTCCTCCAAGTTTCATGTTCTCCAGGGCTAGAAGGTCAGGAAGGATATAGAGTAATGAAAGGAAACAGATTTGCAGAAAATAAAGAGCATCAGTCCTAGTGATCTACAATGTAATGAACAAATATTTCATGCATATCTGCACAATAATTTTGACAATATGGTTTAGATTCTGAAAAACGTATGACTGAGCACATGGGACATTAAAATGTACCAAGAGAATAAGGATAAGGATGAAGATTATGGCTAAAGACGTTTCCCAAGCACTGTTTCATTTAGCTTCATTTTTGAACACTGCAATAATCTCTTCAAAGATTTTGCCACATCTGCTCCTTTTTTATTAATACACCAAGTCTGAATGTTTGCATCTTTCAGCAAATTTAAGATATTAAAAGAGAATACTTCATACTGCTGATTCTAAGCAGAAGAACCGAAAGGTGTGGGTGTGTGAATATAGTGCACGTATGGCCTTTGGAATAGTGTTAAACAGAACCTAGTAAGGACTTTTCACACAGGCAGTACATAAGAAAAATAATTATGCTTCTGCTATTTCTGAAATATTTAAAGATGACAATGACTGAGTTTGCAAAGAAAGATTTTTATGAATACAGCGTTCTGTTAATAGACTTACCCTCCTTCTTCTGAGTATTTGTGACCAAATGCAAGGATGTCAGATGCTCGGCCACTCCCATCACATACCACCACTGGTACTGGGGGTGTATCACGCAGATATTCCAGAACAATGGAGATGACATTGGGTCCACCTTCTACAATGAGGGCCACTACTGGTACTCCTTGACCAATCCCTGTTATAAAATAAACAAAAGCAAAAAAAAAAAAAAGCAGGCAAATCACATAAAAATACATCAATAGAAACTGAAATTACCGCCAATACTATTTTGCTTAAACAACATTAACAAACTATGTGTAATTCGTACCTTTGCCTTAAAGTGCATAGCATCCAAGTCGAGATATAAAATAATAAACTGGCAAGATTTTGCTTTTTAAATGAAGTTCGCCATGAAATGAGGAAGGAGAAAGAAAAACTTCTTTCAACCCCCATATTTGAATTCTTGGCCATAGCTTTCTAAATTACCAAGAGATATAGGGCATCTGTATAATATCATCATAAAACATAAAAGTTCTGCTGCATTTCGGAAAGCACATATGGGTCTTTAGAGGAATGTAATCCATGAATGCAAAAATTTCCTATTTATTTTGGATAGAATCAATAGCTCTGAATAAATAATAAAGTTGCATGTTTTACACATTTTCTTTGGAAGGGAATTTAATGCAGGAATTCTATGGCAGGTCTTAATTAAGGCTACTTTCTCACAATTATAACCTATAATAATGATCCCAGTTAGCTGATGCAATAATGTAGTATGTTAGAATTTATCTAGATTATTATTGTGGAAGCATTTCCATAAACGGACATAATATTGCTTTTGAAATGTAGTGATGATGAAATGAGGAGGAAGAGAGAGAAATACCATAACATATAAACTTCAATCTAATACCACTAAGGAGCACATAAATCAGGGGTGTCAAATTCAAGGCCTGAGGGCTGGATCTGGCCCACGGGGTGCTTAGATCTGGCCCCCGGGCCCACCCTGGAAACAGCGTAGGAATGGCCCATGGTGCCTCTGCCAGCCCTCCCGAACTCTGTTTTCACTGCCAGAGGATTTCAGGGGCCCGTCACAGCCAAAAATGGAGCTCAGGAGCCCGTTTTCTCTAGCAGACCACTCAGGCCACCACAGACACCCCAAACACGAGTGATGTTGAGCTGGTCATGCCTACCCTGGTCACGCCCACTCCAGCCCTCAAGGTCAAACACAACCCTGATGCATCCCTCAATGAAATCGAGTTTGACACCCCTGACCTAAATTGATTATGCTAGTTCACAGAAATAACCATGAATGTTACATTTCAGAAGGACTCAGGTCCTGCTTATGACACTACCATATTTTGTCCACATCATGTGGTAAGGCCTTTAAGAATCAGCACTGTGAATAGTGTAACACTTTAAATATATTTAATGGTATAAATCATATTTTCCATCATTTAAATGTTCTATTGAGCAATGATCTTTTGATTTTTTTAAAGCTCAAAAAAGCCTTCACATTTCATATATCAAAATTCTTTTACATACAATTTTCTCTGAGTTTCTAATCTGCTTTTCCTCGTTGGCTTTTATGTAACTTTAGAGGAGAAGTATCTTGGGTATTTTGTACAGGAGGCTTAGGCAATATTGCTGATAGTCTCAAAGTATGATTCTCTTCCCACACAGCTAACAACTTGGATTAATCTATCTGTATCCAGTGCCTGCTCAGGATAGCTGGCAGCCCAAATGACAATGACTAATGGCACTACCTCCAGCTAATGTGAAAATTTGCATTTTTAGAATGACTTGGAAGGAGGGGCTGTGTTGGTACTTTGGTGTCCTGGGCTAGTGCCTAATTGGCCTGAACCTAAAGCTTGCCCTGCATGTATTTATTTATTTGCACCTAAATGAAAATGAAAGAATAGCAGCTTGCTTGTCCCTGACGTGTCCTGGTTGACTATTTCTTACAGACCTTTCATTAATTTTGAATTTGGGCTTATTCACCTTAATCAGAGATAAAAAAAAAAAGAGATGTGAAAGCAGTAACCTATCAGTCAGAAATATATATCACTGGCCAATTCACAATAAAAGATGGCAAACCCTCTATCTCATATATAAAGCATTTGTAAGGCCTTGATGAAAATTTCAGCTATCTAGAGATAATTTCCATTTAGGATTTTCTCTGTAGGATTTAAAATTGTAATTCATAAATACAAATTAAGTAAAACTTATACATATATACATGAAATATTTTATTTCCATGATTAAAGATTTTACTTTCTATAATCTCCTCCAGTTCGGTTTAAGCATTCTGGTTGTGTCCAGAATCATTGGAAGTCAAGCAGCAACCAAGTTTAAATAATAGTAAGAACAACTTTTATTTAATTTCCAGAAATCAGACCAAACTTTGTGCTGTGAAAATTTTCTATGAAGCCAGAGACCAAGATTAGCTGACCATTATTTTTGTGGCTATTGAAAAATATAAAGGAAGAAATTGTTACTATGAAGCAAAAGTTATATAATAACATTTAATGTTCCTTTTTATTTATACATGCTTGTAGCATGTATTACATGTAATGTCCAGTGGGGGGGGGGGGGGATACTTTTTAGTGAATAATTTTCTCCAACAAAATATTCTGTATGTTACAATTTTCCAGTGCCATAAAAATTCATTTTATTTTTTATTTTATTTAGACTTAAAAATGCTCTTCTGATGTTTGGTTCCATTTATTTGCCTGCCTGTTAATCTCTGAAGAAATTGCTTTCACGTGCATTGTATAATGAATTCAGAATGGCTTCAGAGAAGCTGCAATTCAAGAATGCTGTGTGGAACAGTGGTGGGTTTCCAAATTTTTTACTACCAGTTCTGTGGGCGTGGCTTGGTAGGCGTGGCATGGCTTTGTGGGTGTGGCATGGCTTTGTGGGCGTGGCATGGCATGGCTTGGTGGATGTGGCAGGAGAAGGATACTGTAAAATCTCTATTCCCTCCCCATTCCAGGGGAAGATTACTGCAAAATCCCCATTTCCTCCCAATCAACTAGGACTCAGTAGGCAGAGAATAGATGGAGCGGGGCCAATCAGAGGTGGTATTTAACGGTTCTCCGAACTACTCAAAATTTTCGCTACTGGTTCTCCAGAACTGGTCAGAACCTGCTCAAACCCACCTCTGGTGTGGAATGGGCTGAAAAGGCTCAAAACATTTTTTTAATGCTAGATTTTTAATGATTGGTTGTTTGCTTATTGGACCTTGAACTGCACTCAAAAGATTTGGGGCTAGTTTCAATTTGGCAATATTGAATCTTAAATACAAAAGATTAATGGATCTTCACTTTTAATTGTTCTCAGTGGCATATACTTGTAAGCCTGTTTATGACATCCCAGAACAGTGTCAAAACATATCATCGTCATTATCCAATAGGAAGATAAGGGTCTACACAAAAGGAAGATGACATTTCCCCAACAAATACTTACTTTTCAAAGGTAAAAGTAATTGTATGTGCACTGAATAGAATTTCACTGAGAGTGAGATCTCTTAAACATACATGAGTGTGCAAATGAAGCCCTCCTCTTATGAAGTCCATTACAACTTCTTTCCCGTCCTGCCCTATTGCAGACCATCTACTCAGAAAGGTAACAAGTGGGATCAATGTTCTTGTCTGCCTTCCACTTGAGTAGAAGTATACTATGGCATAGTGACTGAGCAGGATTAGAAACCTAAGCATGCTTACTTGGCAGGAAGAGATGTTGAACTCAGTAGGACTTAGTAGAGTGACTGAGTCTGTAGATTTGTGCTGATCCCAACATAAAAACCTGTTAAGCCTTCTGTAGGCTCTTTCATTTCCTGTCTAGTCTCATCAGAATCATGTCATCTGACTCTATTTCTTTTTCTTTCTGTCCTTTGTTGTCTGTTTCTCCTTCTTTTTTGTTTTTTGCATAGGAATGAAAGAAGATGCGAGTCTGCCTTTGTCTGTAATAAGTGAAAGACAAAATTGTTTCTGTGCAAATGGGATGAAAATTGCTTTATTTTATAGGCAGTTTATTTTAATCAGTAGATAATTCGATTTGCTGGGGAGGTTTTCCTGGTCTTTCCTTCTTTTTTTTTTGAGAATGGCTTCTAGCCAATATGTATATACATAGATACTATGTGCAAATACATGAACAAATATGTTATGTTTATTGATGGGAAAATCTAGAGGTTTGGTTTAATCTTGGATTGACAGGAAGCTAGATATTCCATATGATTTTCATGTGGATTTATACTTTTTTTCTTTTTATAATACTTTTTTCTTTTTATAATCTTCTTTTTTGACCATTTTAAATTTAGAATTGCCTTTCTTTTGAGCAAATGTTGTAGCAGCAAACTGCCACTTCATCATGAATATGGAAAACAGTGATGGTTCCAAAATTTCCTTGTTTAACTTCTAAAAATACACTTAGAATATGTTCTGGCTCCAAACTGAAACTGCAGAACAGCCTGATAGGTGAGCAAATGACAAGAAGAAAGGAAAATAGAAAGAAAGGAGGAAAAGAAGAAAGGCAAAAAGAAAGAAAGAAAGTTAATGCATTGTGTTTTATGAGGGATTACTATTTCAAGTCATTGTCACACATACAATAAAATACTTAAAATATGTTAGGTTGGATCCAGAGTTCATTCATAATGTGTCAGGCAACCAAAACTGTGATGAGATATCTCTGGGCTTTTTTCCTACTTTTGAATCATAGAAGGTTTTGTGGGACACATGAACTTTAGGGGAAGGAGCAAATGGAAATGCAGTCCTGTATTCAGTAAAAGAAAAGGTCCCATGAGACTTGTATGGATCCATCCCACCATGTGAATGACATTACTTTCAGCCAATTCCAAAAGAAAAATTCACAATGTAACCTGGATGTTTACAAATCACTCTATTTAACCTGCCTGTCTGTTACTACTTTTGTTTTGTCAGATTCAGCACAGACATCCACATTCTATTCTAACTATGTCAAATCCCAAGGAAGCACCAAGGGCATAGAAATGCATTAAATATTGAATAGAGCATGAGAAAAAAAGATTGGGACATAAGCAAATGAGCATTCCAATGCATTTGATGATAGTGCAATGATCAAAGAAGATGCTGGTGATGACAATTGAACGTCCCTTTGCCTTCCCAGCCCCCTTCATATATCCTCAGGCATAGGATGACAAAGGGAAGTCCACAGGTCACATGAATAGGTACTGCAGACACTTTACAGTGTTAGAATTTGCCACTTGTTTTAATTTTCCCTATATTCTTCTCCAGTTCATTTTCTATTCTTGTTGAGAATGAATAAATTTAGTTTTATAAATTTACTTATAATGGACTGCAATATGCTACACATATGTTAACATAAACATTTAAGATTTGTACAAGTCAATCAATCTGAGGATTACCTAGTTTGGGTAAATAATGCAAAATATTTTGTTCTTATATATATAAAAAACAAAGACGCCTCATGAAAATATCTTTTTACAGTATTTTTATATGATTCAGTAAAATGTATACTTTTTTGGGGCTGTTTCTGTGACTCAGTGCAGATTCCAAAAACCAAGCAAACCTTCAGGCTTTTTGAAATATGGATCTATTTAGAAGAATGCAGAACGTTTTCCACTGGAAATATGCATTTATAAATATTCCTAATTAGAGCCAGAATTTGGATTCAACTTTTTAAAAATGGCCCATTCTATGTACAGTAATGGGTGCTTATATAGCTCCTGTCTTCAATTTTGTAAAGCAGCTTTTTTTTTTGCAGGATGACATGGCTGCCCTTCATGGCCATTGTGTGAACCCAGTTAAGATACACCTGGTTTAAGGTGCTGCAGAGAAGTTCTATTCCAGTTCCCCCTAAACCCTTTGAAGACATTTTTGCTTTTGAATCTGAAGTGCTACCTCACTCTGTTGCTTATTACAAGATCATAAAAAGGCAGCGTATTGTTTTAAGACATGAAGTGCAGTAACATTGGGCATAAAAATAATAACTGCAAGGGAAAATTGAATTTTATAGAAAAAAATATACTATGTTTGGAGCTCGGTTTGTTTAAAAGATTTGTACTGGAGCCAACTGAACAGTGTATAATTCTTAACTTTATAAAGGGTATAGATGTTATTGTATATTATTGTACTTCTGTTATTGCTAATTTTGAAAAAAGATCAGCAGATATGTAAGATGCTAAAGTCCTTTTCAGTTCTCTTCCGTTCCTTATTGTTTTACCAGGTTTTGCCCTCATTCTTGCAAGCATAATTTCAGTAGCTTTAAGCATATCAATTTAAGATGAAAACTGGCGTTTTCAAAACTCTTAACATTGTGCTCAGTACCAAATTCTGTGTAGTAAAGTGGATTTGGAAATATGAAAACCACCTAGCCTTTATTAAATCAACATATTTCAATAGTTCTAGGATAATTTGTCAATCATGAAATGGTGCCATGCATATTTATGATAATTACCAGAGGCTTTAAACTTATTTTATGGAAAAAAACAATTGCAACCTTTTCAATGAAAACATTCATTTTGTAGGTTTTTGAAGAAATAGGATCCTTAGGAAGATTGTTGGATTGCTTGTTCTCAATAACTTCTAAACTCGATAGCTACCCACTGGTGATATTAAGAACAGATTTTTCCTGGGCAGAATGTCAAACTAACCCTTTCAAAATGCAATACTACAAAACCAAATTAAAATAATTATAGGTTTAACATTTAACATCAAATACAAATGGTGTTATTTGATTTATTTATTTATTTTGCTAGAGCAGTTCAATTGCCTTCTCAAGGTTACCCTGTTTTATTTTTTCCTTTATAATACAAACATATGAAGGCCACACATTTAAAAGTATCATTACTTCTCTATTTTCCCAGTAGGCTTACTGTGTTCTAGCAGCTGTCCAGGGAGAAACATATTAGATACTTTCTCCTGAGAACAAAGAACAGTGGTCATAAAATAAAACTGCATGGTTTATCTGGTGGTTGGCTTCTTATTTAAGATTATTACTGTTGGATGCAGAATACTAGAATTAATACGTATAGTTTGAATATTCCTGTGAGCTCAAGATTCACATACACTTTCCTCCATTTTGGGTATTTTGGCAGAAAAGAAATGAAAATAGAAATAATATATAACAATTGAGTCTATTATAAATAATTACCGTATTTTTTGGAATATAAGACGCACCTTTTTATCCCGAAAAAGAGGGTGAAAATCAGGGTGCGTCTTATACTTCGAATGTAGCCCTGGGAGCCTTGTTTTTTTAAAGCATTTTT
>JANHFM010003422.1:54215-75167 GCA_032468115.1 Grayia smithii | reverse complement strand
TCCTTTTAATTTATTGTTATGTTTTTATTCTGTGAGCCGCCCCGAGTCCTTCGGGAGAGGGAGCGGCATATAAATGCAACAAATAAAATAAATAAATAAATAAATAAATAAATAAATAATAAGTAAGACCAAATACTATTCTCTTCTGAAAAAAGTAACTTTAAGGAGCAAAAAATAAAATCTCAAATGATTTATGATCCGCTAAGAGGGGTATTTCTTTTTATTAATGCAAAGTTTTCTTGAAAGAGTAGTTTTTATGTCATCAACTATTTTTCCAGCCACAACATTGGATATTTGGCTACTTCTACCACTAATTATGGTTTTCTTTGCCTAACAGATTGTTAGGGATTTCTTATTTCCCCCTCTGCTTACCATATTCAGGCTTACCCAACATGCTCCCATACTTTTTATTTGAGAAGTCTTTTTCAATACCAACAAAAGCTCTTGAGGCTTTCTAGGAACTAAAAGGTAATATTTCACATATCTGAAGCAAATACAGGGATCTTCTCTTACCCCTACACAACTCACATATAGAGCATAAATCAACAACCTCAAAATGAAACACACAGTAAGAAGAATTTTTATCTTGCAAATAACCACTGTATTCAAGTTCTGAATGTTGGCCAGTAAAAGCTCAGATACTTGCTGGATTATTTTAAACTAGTCATCATATCTCAGTTTAAGTTATCTCAATAGCTGTTTTGAGGTTAAGGGCGAGGGAAAAATATATAGTGCCTTCAGTTATTGGAATAACAAATTAAAGAAATAGCATTGCTGATCTGAATTTTGTAAACAGTTTATTGTAGGTCATGAATGCACAAATGTAATTCTCCAGGACCACTTACATCTCCTAGTATCTTCCCTATTGGTGATTCCACTGGGGCTACTGTGATTTATTCTTCAGAAATATTTCCAAAGCTTGACGGATACATCAAAAACATACAGGGATGATTTTTTTAAAACCCAAAGATATATTTGCATGTGCTTTTTGGCAATAGATTTGTACTGAATCCAACGACTGCATGTTGTTTAGTTTTCAATGTGTGAATGGATGTAAGTAAATTCAATACTATATTAAATTTAATGGAATAGATACTATGCACAAGTGTATATATCAGGGGTGGGTTCCACTTACCTTTACTACCAGTTCGCAAGTGAGCACGCTCGCTTCTGCGCATGCGTAGAAGCTTCTGTGCATGCGCAGATTGCTCCATTATGACATCGGGGTGGATGCAGTGGTGGGATTCAAATAATTTAACAACTGGTTCTCTGGCCTAATGATTTCTTCCAACAACCAGTTCACCAAACTGCTCAGAAAATTAACAACCGGTTTTCCCGAAGTGGTGCAAACTGACTGAATCCTGGGCAGGTGGGTGGAGCCTCCCAATGGTTTTACTACCGGTTCTAAGAACCGGAGAGAACCGGGAGCAATCCACTACTGGTATATATATGCATGTGCATTTTGCTTTGTCGCAAAAGACTACTCTGCCATATATCAAGAACTGTGGGCTTAGTATGCAGATTATACAGCAGTATAAAGCTAGATACATTTCAGTGAAAAGAGTCTGTCATACTTGAGTAAAAACTTTACATTAATAAGATACACTTGTCCAATCTCTACCTTTGAACTTGTTTTTATTAAAGATTGTTTATTCCTAGTCCTTGTGCTTAAGGTTTAATTCAATGTTTAAAAACTGCATGTTTTTATTTCTTTGTATGTGTTTGCCTGTCATAGTAAAGAATTATTATTATGGTTCATTGCATAGGACACCATATGTTTAGACTGATTTGGAATTATTATTATTATTGTTGTTCTTGTTATTATTTTAATACACTACAGCATTAATTACAAATATTATGACTTAGTTGATATGAATAAAAAACAGAGTTTAAAAGAGACTATGACAAAAACAAAGTAATTTTTTTCCTCTGGAAAATGCTGCCATAGGCCCTAATTATAATAATATGAGAGACAAGTAAAGAAATGTGCCCCAAAACTCTCTTAATTTTTTGACAGGAAGAACAGTGAAATTACCAGTGTTATTAATAGATAAGTGAGTGGCACAAAGAGCAAATAGTATAAGAAAGTCTTATTGGCTTAGTTCACAGGTCAAATATATACCTTAAGCTATAGCTGGATGAAACCAAGACCTGTTTTAGGGGACGTTTTAAGGAATGAAATAGATACCCTAGGGCTCTGCAAATTTCTAAAAATGTAAAGCATAGGTAAAAGCCATAGTTTCACCCAATTTGGGGAGCTTTGGCAACTGCAAAATGGATGGCAAGCTCAGGCAGTCTGCAAAAACAATTTTACATTTGTGGATAAGGAGATGAGCCAACATTTGCATTGCTGTATATGTAAACCAGATGTCCAAATAATATGAATTGTCCTTAATTAGTAAAAAAAATGGATGAAACTAAATTGTTCATCCTTAAACAAGAACGTGTCCTCTAAATGATTAAATTAGGAATTACAATATTTTTAAATTATCAGAACACCTGAGAAGAGCTATATATGCTCATACAAAGCATTCTGTTTTAATCTTGGAGTCCTGGTAGATTCCTGGGTCAGGGAGGTGTGAAAATCTCAATATCTGAAACATACTAACAAGGCATATTTTATAGATGAACAAGAGACTCACATCCTTGCCAATCAGGTCCTCCTGATTTTCTACAATTCCCCAGGGAGCTATTCCAATAGTGCAGATCTTTCCTCTAGATTTTGAAGCATGGTCTTTCAGTGCATCACCAACATGCCGAATAACTCCTGAAAAAGAAATGCTAACATATGACAGGATGACATTAATATCTGCTATAAAAACATCTGCAGGTTAAATTTTGTGATACAAAAATGAAAACATTATGAGTCAACCAGAGATCAAGCAATTAAATTAAGATTTAAAATAAAAGTGAGAAAGCCAGCCACTATATAGTTCAGGATTTCATGGAAAGCTTTGGACATAAATGGAAAAAGTATAAGTTTAGCTATAAGTTTGTTGTAACATTGTCTTAAGTCACATTTTGATTTAACTGCAATTTGTTGAAACTTGGCAAAAGCAAGAATTAGGTCTTTTATCTTTTTGATTTATACAGTAGAATGGTTTCCATTAGGCAAGCTAATTTAGATCGTACTATTTTTGACTGAGTAGATGTTGGAGGTAAGTTGAGAGGATACTGGAGGTTTCTACACTGGGTTGGAATATAAAGTGTCCATGTATGTATCAGGGAAAAGAAATGAGCGTTGATCATCAATGCCTTATGAAGATCCCTCCATTTCTATTGTAACTATGAGGCACATACGAAGAACTCAAATGTATACTTTCCACGCAGAAAACAGAGATATTATTTTTTCTGATCCCTGAATTCTACCTATCCAATCCATTATTGTTATGTTTAATTGCCAAAAATAATAATAAAAAGAAGTGGAGGTAGCATGGTCCAATGTTTACCTGCCTATCTGCCAGTTCTATATCTCTGTAGTCTGTTCAACATTCTGATGTTAATTTCAATTTATGAAGACACTTTTAATAAATTATTTCAACCCTCTGGAGTTGCATTAAACTATCATCAGTGCCATGGCTTTTTGCTCTTTGTCCATGGTTGTCTTTGCTGCTGTTTTAACTGAAAATATCTGATACAATTGGCAGGCAAGCAAGCAGCAGGCATTTAACCTTCCTCTCCACCCGGATAGTATTGTGACAAATATTGTTAATGGACCTTTCCTTCCAATGAGAATAACAGCAGCGGTGATGTGAGGGTTGTGACCATGTCATTAAGAGATTTTTTTCCAGTTCTTGCTTAGAATCATATTTTGGTTATCTACATTTTTATAAAAAAACATGCCTGCTAAATGAAAATGTGTATTTAATGTGATGTTTATGAAAAAAGGAAGGAAAGGAATGTGCAGTGATATATTTCTTTGACAAGCCTTCTGAGATATACTTGCTCCAGTGATTTTTTTTTCCTTGACAGTTTTTATTACCTGTATTTACTCCGCCTGTAAATATCCATGCTCCAGTTGTCATAGCAGCTTTAATGAGGCCTTTCCCAAATACTTGTTTGAGTTTTGGTTGCAGTTCAAAATTCTGGAGACCTCCATGTACTGAGATGAGGAGTTTCGGTAGTTCAAGCTGCCATTCCTTGGTCATCAAGTGTAGAAGAAGATCAGGTTTTGTGTCAAAAGACACCCGCACATACTAGAGAGCAAGGAGTATTGATTGAAAATGAAAAAAAAAAGAGTTAAGTTATAATAAACATATTGTTCCAGCTCTGGTTATTTGAAAAATAAAAGGCAAGAATATTAAGTATGTTCATCATCTTGAGTTGATCAAATATTAAAAAGAAAAAAACCCGATGGGATCAAAATTTAATAATGGCAAAATTTAGCTAAATAGAAATTATATCAATGGGGTTTTGTAAGACAATTCCATGAAATTGTTGTATGTTCTCTATGTTCTCTATTATGTTGTAATAATTTACAAGTTACTAAACATCTGTATGTAAGGTAGCTAACACTGAACCAGAAAATTTCATTTCATTTCAAGGTTTATCATGCACTTCATCATACAAGATTGACCATGCATTTCATGATCATGATGATTATGATCATGATGATAAAAGTTCATCATGCACTTCAAGGTTCATCATCATGCTCAATCAAAAATGGTTGCGAAGAATATGCCACATCAGTACTTGGGGTTCTGAGCCTTTGGATCAGATTATGAGAAAATAGTTTCCCATCATACTGTATGTCCTTACTACTGATTCATTAATTTAAGTCTAAATTAACTATTTTAATGTGTAGCAACACTGGTGGTTTGCAAATGCTGGCATTGTTGTTTAGTCGCGAAGTTGTGTCCGACCTATCGCAACTTTCCTCCAGGCCTTCTTGTCCTCTACCATCGCCTGGAGTCCATTTAAGCTCACTGACTGCTTTAGTGACTCCATCTAGCCACCTCATTCTCTGTCATCCCATTTTTCTTTTGCCCACAATTGTTCCCAGCATTAGGCTCTTCTCCAGGAAGTCCTTTCTTCTCATTAGGTGGCCAAAGTATTTCATCTTCAGGATCTGGTCTTCTAAAGAGCAGTCAGGGTTGATCTCCTCTAGGATAGACCAGTTTGATCGCCTTGCAGTCCAAGGGACTCACAAGAGTCTTTTCCAGCACCATAGTTCAAAAGCCTCAATTCTTTGACGCTCAGCCTTCCTTATGATCCAACTTTTACAGCCATACATTGCAACTGGGAAAACCATAGCCTTGACTATACAAACTTTTGTTGGCAGAGTGATGTCTCTGCTTTTTAGTATGCTGTCTAGATTTGCCATAGCTTTCCTCCCCAGGAGCAAGTGTTTTTAATTTCTTGGCTGTAATCCCATCTGTGGTGATCTTGGAGCCCAGGAAACTAAAATCTGTCACTACCTCCATTTGTTCCTCATCTATTTGCCAGGAATTGAGAGGGCCAGATATCATGATCTTAGTTTTCTTAATGTTGAGTTTCAAGCCAACTTTTGCACTCTCCTCCTTTACCCGCAACAAGAAATATTCCAACTTGTGATTCATCTAGCCCTGCCTTTCTCATGATGTGCTCTGCATATAAGTTAAATAGGCAGGTTGACAGTATATAGCCTTGCCGAACTCCTTTCCCAATTTTGAACCAATCAGTGATTCTGTGTTCAGTTCTCACTGTTGCTTCTTGACCCGCATATTTGTTTCTCAAGAGACAAATAAGATGGTCTGGTACTCTTTAAGAACTTACCACAATTTATTGTGATCCACACAGTCAAAGGCTTTTAGTCAATGAAGCAGAAGTAGATGTTTTTCTGGAATTCCCTAGCTTTCTTCATGATCCAGTGCATGTTGGCAATTTGATCTTTAGTTCCTCTGCCTCTTTGAAATCCTGCCTGTACTTCTGTAGTTCTCCGTCCACATACTGATGGAGCCTAGCTTGGAGGATTTTGAGCATAACTTTGCTAGCATGTGAAATGAGTGCAATGGTGCGGTAGTTTGAATGTTCTTTGGCATTGCTCTTCTTTGGAATTGGAATGTAAACTGACCTTTTCCAATCCAGTAGCTACTGTTGAGTTTTCCAAATTTGATGGCAAATTGAGTATAGCACTTTTACCGCATCGTCTTTCAAGATTTTGAATAGATCAGCTGGAATACTGTCATCTCCACTAGCTTTGTTGTTGCTCAGACTTCCTAAGGCCCATTTGACTTCACATTCCAGGATGTCTGGCTCGAAGTCAGTGACCACTCCATTGTGATTATCAGGGGCATTAAGCTTGTTCATAGAATACATCTATTTATTACCATATCTTTATTATTTTTATAAATAACTCAAGGTGACCAACATAATAATATTCCTTCCTTCTCCTATTTTCCTCACAACACAACACTATAAGATTGGTTGGGCTGAGAGAGAGAGTGACTAACCCAAGGTTACCCAACTGGCTTTCATGGGTAAGGTGTAACTAAACTCAATTTCCTGTTTTTGAACAAGCACCTTAACCACTGCACCAAACTGAAAGTCACTCATAGGAGGAGCTAGCAATGAAATGTGGGCACTAATGCAGCATCTTCAGTTTATCTATTCCATTGTTAAATGTGAAGTGTAAACATTGTCTTAGTATGAAAAGCCTATCAGCAAAAATAATTTACCAGTAATAGGAAGAAATGTGTTGCAATTAAATGAGACAGATTTTTTTTAACTCAAGCAATATTCTATTAAATATTTACATAGCATAAGATCAAGAGAATTATAAAATTGCTTGGAGGTGGGAGATATTTCCAATGTAATGTACAGAATCCCTGCATGGATTGCCCTGCAACCATGTAGGACAGATGGAAGCTAACCACCAGATCGCAAGAACACAAGAAAGCGGTCAGGCGAGGGGACCCAAACTCTTTGGCAGCCTCACATTGCAATGAACAACGATACATATTCAATTTTGCAGCTACTAAGATTGTTGGATAAGTAGGCACAAAAACAGCTAGGGAAGTAATTGAAGCCTGGGAAACAGGCCCCTTGTCAGTCAACAGGAGTGCTGATTTACCACCAGCCTATCAAGTACTCAGAAGGCAAGGGCTGGGCAACAGAAGCAAATGATAGCTAATGACTTAAAAGCCAATCATCAACATATCCCAATCAACATCTAAAAACCCACATACACCAGGCACTAAATATACCACACACAGAACAGCACACACACTGCTAGAGAGAAGTTCCCTGAAGATGGGTTCCAGCATGAGTCCAAAAGCTCAGAAGACAAAACCTCTGACCCCGGTGACCAACCCAGATTGGATCCTGCAACATTATCGTGGCACATGTATATTTGCCTTCATTCATGAGAATCTTAAAATCTCAGCATACTGATTACCATTTTGAATCGATAATGTACACAGTAAACAGCAGTAAAACAGCCGTAATACAATAAGATACCAATTTTCCAAGATTGTGAGATACATAGAATAAGTTATGAGTTGCTTTAAAGAAATTCCTGCTACCTTTATACAGAGAATGTTTCTATCTCCATGGCAGTAATCATTCCAAAGATAGAAAAAAATGGATTATGTAAGCCAAGGTCCATTCATGTAAGTACAAAGGCAGTAAATCTGTGTAATTTATTTAACAAAGCATTTCATGTGCTAGCAAAACAGCATCCTGAATTTGTGTCTTCAATGGGCTATAGAAACTATTGGATCCTCCCTAAATATTGGTGTGACTGTTTCAAGGCTCTCTATAGTCTTCTGATGTATGTATGTAGGTATGTGTGTGTGTGTGTATGCATGCGTGCATGTGTGAATACTCAGAGGCTGCTTCCCTCAAATGATTTACATATGCCTCTAAACCCAATTGTTAATTGTTACTATCTCTTTAAGAAGTTGCCATTTATGATATGCCAAGTTTATATTAATCTTTTAACTCCCGTTTATTGAATCAAGTCAACTTCAAACAGCTTTTAGAGGTTTACAGTAAGGTTATATTAAATTAATATTAGAAGTTGAGCTGAAGGAAAAGGTATTAGAAAGGGGAAGAACATGAATCTAAGGTCAGCAATATTAACAATAAATTCTCATTAATCTAAACACCATAATTATCTCTCATTTAATGCAAAATAATGTTGAAATTTGACATCTGGGGGACTGGCATTTAGGCTACATTGCTTCTACAATTACTTATCTGAATATATGCCAGAACACTATTTGCCTTCCATTTACAATTATATAATCAGTAGCATAGCATAAAAAATTGCCTGGCAATATCCATACCAGAAACCATAATGTAGTATCCATAATCCTTAGGAACAATGAACACAATGTGACACCAAAAGGCACACTGGGTGCTTCTGGGGGCACAGGAAAGAGGCAAGAGAAGGCAAATAACAAAATGTATATTATGGCACCAAACCTACAATATACATAATTATTGGGACGCAAGTACCCAAGTCTGGGTTTGGCACTATAATGACATTGCACATGTCATTGTTCTTACATAATCTCAGTTTGCTGCAGATGCCGCTAGCTGCATGTTTGCTAAATTTTATTAAGATGGAATTGCAAGTTCAATGCATCTTTGATTATTTAAAACATTTATATTGCTGTCCATCTTTCAATTAACTCTGAACAACTCCCAATCATATAAAAGATATATGACACATAAAGACATATAAAAGATATATGACCTATAAGACATATAAACATAAATATAAAACATACATGAATAAAACTCAACCAATTAAAACATAAAAAACAACAAAACGTGATGCCAAATCAGTTCTATTATGTGATTATCTAGTCTTCTCCCAATACTTGGAGGGAGAAACCTTCAAAACCTTATGGTGGATGCCTGCTAAACTTCAGGGGGGCAGTGTTCCATAAGGCAGGGGCGGCCACAGGAAAGGCATGCTTTCTAGCTCCCAACAGGTAGCAGTCTTTAGAGGAAGGGACTAGGAGCATGCCCATCCTATCTGACTTAGTAGGACATCTGTCATTAGGCAAAGATGGTTCTGCAGATAACCTGTGCCTGTGCCATATAGTGATTTAAAGTGATGACCAGCATCTTGAATTGTACCTGCAAAGAAACTGGAATCCAGTGCAGCTTGTGCAACAGACATATTATATGGGCAAATCAAGGGGCCCCATTACTATAAATCTCTCTCTTCTCTGTCTCTCTATATATATGATATAGAATAAACAAACTAATACAGCTGGTAAAATAAATGAAACCACAGCTTTTCAGAGCAAAATACTTTTGGAAAGGGGTAACCTGAAAGTTTCATAGGTAACCTGAAGGTTTCTCTAATCACACGTATCCTATTTTAAATTTGCATTGCTCTGAAACAGTACTTCATATTTTCCTTGGAAATTAGACAGGGACAAATCCTTTCTTTTAATAAATGCAGTATACTGCACTGCAATAAGGAGTTTGTCATTCTATACTGTATTAAATAAGTACATTTTTAAGAAATACAATTTTTATTACATGGTTTCTACTGCAGAGATCTCTTTTCCTTTTAGCAAAATAGACAAAATCTAATAAGAATATGTTGCCAATAAAATTTTATTTTTCACTGACTCCAAGATCACATTAATTTCCATTGACTTCAAAATATTATATATAATGTAAAATACCTTCAGATTTTAATAAGGAGAAAAATGCATTCACAGTAAAATGGAGCAATTGAATTTGGGCTTGGCTTTATAATTATAGAAAATATTTGAGGTGTAGAAAGTAAAGATCAGAAACCCAGAAATGTTGCTGAAAATGCCAAACGCATTCTGATAAATCTTCATTCCTAGTTATAACTATTCTCAATTCACTCTTATTCTACACTATCACTAAATTTCTATTTTTACATTTGAAAACCAAAATCTGACCACTGATCCATCTTTGTTCATGAAGTCTGCAGTATGAGTAGCTTCCCACTATTTCAGACATGTATCTTCAGCTGTCTATGGCGATACCAAGAAGAAAAGCCACATTTTTTTACCTCAAAACATGTGGGTGTTCTATCTTGCCCACAGATTTCCTACCCACCGTTGATTTCTTTCAATTCTGCTTTATGACTTTCCTGATTGATTTTCTTAGACCAGTGATTTTGAAACTTGAGATACCCAAAGAACATTACTCAATGTGAAAAATCAATGTGTAACATATTAATAGATATGTTTCCTCATAGACTTTTCTCTTGTAAATGAAACAATGGAATGAAGATTTAAAAGATTTGAAATCGTAACACTCCTTAGAATAAACTGTCATATATAATCCCTGGATGATTCTCATGGAACCCCTGGGTTCCAGGGAACATATTGTAGTTTGAATGCGATTGTCTTCAATAATGAACACCTTGACAGCAAGGGTCTATCTAAGTTACCAATGGATTTCTGTAATATATAGATTTCTCTGTATGGTATAAGAAATCATTATAATGGTTCTTATATAACAGCCTAGAGAGATATTTTTTGCTAGAAAATAAACCTGCGTATAACAGATAGTATAAAAAATTCATTTGGACATTAGAATTTTTAAAAATTACCATGGCTTTATTTGAGTGACCACCTCCTTGAAACTCAATGGTTCCAAAGGCATCTGTGGGGCTGAGTTGTGTGTGCTTGCCGATTGACCACTTCTCTGACTGGATGTCATTTCGAGCGAGCCGGCTTTCATTTTTCTCATTCTGAATAATGGAGATACTTGGAGTAAGTCCCACATGTTGACCTATTAGGCGCCCACAGCAACACCTATGGCATTAAGCAAAAACTACTTAATATTTTGTTATAATAAAGCAGAAGACTACAGTTACTAGAGGTCTTGCATGAATTAAGTAATCATTTTGCCAGGAGAATGAGATCTAGATAACTAGGTGAATTGTAATGACATACAAAACTTAGCACTTGTGAAAAGGTTTCGTTAGTATAATAAGCTACACACACACACACACACACATACCAAGAAAAAAACTTTGTTAAGCTTTACTTTATTTTCACAGAGGAAATAAAATTATAACATTGATTGGCATAGCCCTAACCCTAACCCATGTTTCTTCCCAATCTCCTCACTTGTTGTGGTCCGCCAGTGACCTGTGGAGCTGGCAGCAGTTGGACAGTGAGGAGGTTGGGGAGGAATATGGGCCAGTCCTGGAGTCTGGGGAAGGCTTGGATGAGGGCTCTGCATCGGAGGCAGAGAGGGGGCCAGGGCCATCCATAGCCTCCAGAGTTGGACTGTCTGAATCTTCTGCCAGCTCTGCTGGCGGGCCACAACACCCTTGTGAACTCCATTTTCGCTGGCAGAGAGTTGGAGCAGGCCATTGCAGCCAAAAACAGAGCTTGCATGGGTTGCAGGTGGCCCTCACGAGCTCCAATTTTGCTGGCAGAGGTTGCAGGACGCTGTCGCAGCTGAAAACAGAGCTTGTGTTTTCGCTGGCAGAGGGTTGCAGAAGGCCATTGCAGCCAAAAATGGAGCTGAGGAGCCCATTTTTGCTGGTAGAGCACTCAGGCCACTACAGGTGCCCCTGACACAAGTAATGTCGAGCTGGCCACCCCCCCCCCCGAGGTCAAACACAGCCTTCAATGAAATCGAGTTTGACACCCCTGGTCTAGTGGTTAAGACAACAGGCTAGAAAGTAGGAGTCCTGCCTTAGCGATGGAAGGCAGCTGGGTGACTTTGAGCCAATCACTCTCTCTCAGTTAAATGTACTGGGCTGGGTCCAACTTTTATATCTGTCAGTAAAATGGAAGTCACTACAGAAAAAAATATTGACATGCCCTCCAAAGCTTCTCCAAAAGTTGAAAGGCCCTGTGGAATGTCATTGGCCACACATGAAAACACAGAGGAAAAGAACAGTCCTATAACACAAAGATTTGATCATGTGATAGTAGAAATGATCCATTCATGTTTGTGACTCAGCGAGATCCGGCCCCAGAAAGGATATGAGTGTTCTATGGTTTTATTGTTTTTAACTCGTTTTAAATCTTTTATAATGTATTGCTGTTGTATCTTTGCTGTGAACCACCTGGAGTCCTTTGGGAGTTGGGCAGCATATAAATTTGATTAAATAAATAAATGGAAGAAGAAATCTATTCTCTTTTTTAAAAATCGTTTAAACATTTTTCATAAAGTAGCTACCATATCTCCATCCTGAGGTACTGGAGGAGATCAGAAATGAATCTGTGTACTGTACATTCTAAGTACAATGTATATTTAAAGTAGATGTTGCTTATTGTTAAAATAAAAATGTTTTTCCAGTAGCATATATCAAAGGCTTAACTTTTTACAATATACACACACACACACACACACACACACACACACACACACATGCATGCTTACTTTCGTATTCAATGCAAATTAAGTAACCAAAAATAGCACTCTTACCTATGGGGGTCTTTGGTGCTGGGTATTATATGGACGCATTCCCTTTTGTAAAATGCTCTCTCTATCCATGACTTCTGAGCCTGAAAAGCAACAAGATGAATTTTGAAAAAAGCTGTTATTAAATTTTAAAAAGCCATGAAGTATTTTAACAGATGCCCTGCAGCAGTATAACTCGGGGATGGTGTTATGCTCTAATGCACACCAGTGCATTCCTTCCAGATGATGGGCTGCACACTATATTAATATTAATACCACACAATCTATAAAATATGATTAATGGAAATAAATGACAAATCAACGTTCTCCAACTGATAAGAAAGGCCTTGCTGGTGTGTTATTTTTCTTTTATGAATTCTCTTTTTTAAAAATCTGTTGTGCATAGTGGAATATTGAATATTTTTGTCCTTTAATACAATTCAAGGTCATCAGAGAACCTTGATGTTTTTTATATTCTGACATATAAGTTTTAGACTGGAGCATGGGAGTATAAAATTTCACACAATTCATATGGAAGGCACTTGGGAAACAAAGAACACAGATCAGCAAAGAATGTTAAATAATTAAGAACACATAGAAATGTAGGCATATAAAGTTGCAGGCAGGTTGAGCTCTGGTGGGGAGATATTCTCAGCAAGCATTGTCAGCAGCTCAAAGTTCAAAAATTATTTTTCCCTCCAGACTCACAACAATTATATATTCACACCTTTAAGGATAAATCTAGAGTAGGCACATATTTCTATTACAAATTTTAAAGCATTCTATATTAAAGGTTAATTAAATGTCAGTATCAGGTTTAGCTGATCAGAAAGAAAAAGGTTGTGAGAACGGAAACTCCACAGGCTACATAACACAACCATTATCTTTATCTAGTCTGAGTTGCCATTTTCTACATTATATTCACTTTTAATAAAAGGCAAAGCAGCTTAGGCAAAGAGGTCTGATTTTGCTCCTTCCCCTCCACAAGCCAAATTGCTTCAATTTCAGGACAGATTTGGAAGAACATTGGAGAAATTCACAGGAAAAAGTGAGAATGGATGGATCAGTATAGTGGGAACATAGGTGTCTGCAGGATAGACATATAATTAAAATACTTGTGAAATTACAATGCAAACCCTGCTACTTATATATTGTACTCATCACTGGAATGTTAAAAGTGTGGGCTTTGCTCATGATGTCACAGTACATGTTATCTCATTTTTCTATCACCATGACTATGTTGGGCTGCTCATGTGATAGAAGAACATCAAGATATACTATATAATTCTCATTAATGACATTGTTAAAATAATTGGATATAAGAAGTGACATAATAGATGATTGTCATGTAGCACAGGCACAGCAAATCCAGTGAGCCCGAAAAGGTGCAATAAACCAAATCAAAATGCACACATACACAGAGAGAGAGAAAGAGAGAGAGAGAGAGAGGGAGAGAAGGAGAGAGAGAGAAAGACAGACAGACAGATACCTATCTGGCATAAAATCATTTTCACTGTATATTCTGAGTAGGAACTTTTATTATCACTCATGTTACCGATGGTGAGAAATGCAAAAACAATAGAAGGCATGCATAATTTTAGTTTCTGCATAATACAAAGCCCTTATTTGAAAAACAAGAGATTATGTCTAGATTTTAACACCCAAGCCATGAATGGAAATTATTACCTTTTAAGCATTAGGAAGTTGTTTTAACAAATGCTCAAAACAACTTATTGGTATTTAAACTGTATTGATATATAATATTATTTAAATATAAAATGTATTTGGTAATATAAACCAATTTTAAAAATCAACTTTGATCATAGGCCACTTACAGAATATAAATAGGGGAAATGTTGACAGTAATGTAGCATGTATGCTTAATAAATATAACTGTCAGATTTACAGCATAAGACTGTTGGAAACTTAATAACTCAGATTCTAACCAACAATTTTAGAATTATTAAGGTAGTGTTCAAGAATATAGGCAGTTCCAAGCAGGATGAATTTTTATAAAATTAGAGTGTTGGATGCATACTGAACATGGCACTATTTATGTACATTGATTTTATAATTGCCCCTTTCTTCTGTCTATTTCCTTTTAATTTTGAGTTTTGGATATTTAATTCTGATCTGGTGAGGAAATTGGATATTTAATTCTCATCTGGTGAGGAAATTGGATTTTTAAAAAACTGTTTTAATGTTCTGTGATGAAGTTGGATGCAAAAACTTCATCCTTAGGTAGAACATTTATTTAGAGATCAAGCAAAATGTTTAATAGCCTGCTTTTATTGTTAACAAATACTTAAATAATGCAAAACGTTTTATAGCGATTATCAAATAAAATCCACTAATTTTAATAAAGATGAAATATGACTTGATTAATCAAGTTGTATCCCTTTGTGTATTACAATATAAACAACTGAAACCACTGATTTCTTAAATTTAAATGCTTTTCAGAATCACCAGAAACCAAGTAGGAAAAAACAATTTAAGGATTCACTTTTTTAATGCTGCCCTTTAAATTGTTGCTTTATTCAGTTTCATTTACTTACTTATTTAGTTAATCTTTGGTTGATTAGAAGCTTGAAAATAAAGAATAACATTATGTTACGTACAGGTGTTGTTAAAAGGTAACTTGGATTCACCTTTTGGAATATTAATTTTTTTTAAAAAAAAATCAAATGTAAAACATTTTATGAAATATCAGAAAAGCTAACTGGTTAAACCAAACAATATCTATGTAATCATGCCTGCTGCTTTAAGCATCATCTGGTAGGTGAGGCATATATGTAATGGTCTGGTAGGCACTAGGTAGTGTTCAACTGATCACCAGGTCAAAACAACAATAGTTATGATATTAACACAAACATGACTGCATTATTATATATGCTCCAATTGCTATGAAACATTATTGACAATCAGAAAAAATAATGCAAATATTTTAACGCTTAATTGTAAAGTCCGAAAAATATATCTTACAGTTTTCAACAATATATTAAGAACTTACCTAGTTTTAAAATGTCTACCATTATTTAGTTTTGCCTCATGTTTGCTGCGAATAGCTTATTACTTATTAATATTTTTCTATACAATTGTAAAAGAAAATATTCTGCTCTCTGAACTGATTTATTACTGTACAAAAGACAAATTGTAAGAAAGACAAATCGTGAGAAACATTGCTATTTAGTTTAAATTGCCAAAAGTGAAGAAATGAAAATAAACCGTACTGCACATCCAAAAGTCTGTAAATGATGTTTTATAATCTTCATACATTTTTAGTCTTTATTGTTTTAGATTTAATTAATAGAACACGACGTTATGTTAAAAGTTATACCATTTGAGAGAATATGGTTTCAACATTATTTTGTTATTAAGACTAACAATAACAACAATATTTACCTTTTGTTCCACACAAAAGTCTGTCTCATGCTCTCTCTGATCTATTTGTGCTGTCTAAATTTCACTGCAGCTGGTCATTCTACTAATACTAATGCCCCATGACTTCCCACCAGATAAGTTTTTCATTCCAGTTTTGACCATGAGATGTTAAAGTAAGCAATGAACTTGCGCCCATTAGCTACTTGGAATGTCCTGTCATGGAATTAGCCTCATTAAGAGCTCAAAAGAGATTCACTCACAGCCTCCAAATACTGCCTTCATTTGAAGAACTAATCTGGTGCCAAAAAAACCCTGTAACCAATAAACAAAACATAGCCGGAGATTTTGGATTTAACTGGCACAAGCCCTGACAAGCGAGTTGGATGGATTTTCTTCTTTCTCTCTTTTTTTCCATTTCTACCAAAGGTCCTGTGCAATTGTGATATGGTGTTCTGAGTCCTGAAAGTTCAACTCAGAAAAACAAATCCGTCAAAAGAAACTGTATTAAAATGGAAAGGATCTGAAAAGTACATGGGATATTTTTAATCTTCAAAGAATGAAGATTAAAGTGTGCTTGTTGAACAACTGCTGGGAATCTTATGAACTAATATATATGTATTATAGTTCATTAACAAGAGTATTTATCAGGTGTGGAGTGCTGGGGGTTTGCAAGGGCTTGGGAGAACTTCTAGCTAAGATTCTGTGCAGTTCAGAGAACCCCCAAATCCCACTCCTGGCTGGCCCTGCCTACCTCTCCCAGAAGTCCCAACGCAGCCCATTTTGGAGGCAGGTAAGTGCAGGGTGTGCATAGAGGCTCGGGGAGGGCGAAAAACAGGCTTACTGGAAGTTCAGGAAGGCCGGAAATGGGTCTGTTTCCAGTCTCCAGAGGGCCTCTGGGGTCTGGGGAGACCGTTTTTGCCCTCCCCGAGGTTCGAGGAAGGCCTCTGGAGCCCGGGAGGGCAAAAATACCCCCCGCCATGGTGCAGTAGGCCAAATAGGCCAAACCCACCATGGCCACGCCCATCCAGCAACCGGGCAGAAAACCCCTTGCTAAAATTTTTGAAGCCCAGTCTTCAAATAAAGTAAAAGTATATTTTTCAGAAATAAGTTTTAAAATGTAAAACTCTTAATGTACAGAAACACATAAGTAAATTAAAATTTAGGGACTGATTTTCTTGGATCCCCACAAGAGCAAAGTAAGTCATGAAATAATAGACAAAGAAAAAATTTAAAAAAACTTAAATAGAGAAACTATCACCTTCTATGCAGCATTTTTTGGATTTTTGTACAAGAAAGATTATACTGGTTCAAAGGTCACCCTCACACTTTGCAGATACTTTCTACTGACTGCACCCTTTAGTACTAAATTTCATATTTTTCTGGGAGTTTTGTATTTCTCCAGAGTAGCTCTTGGGGATGAAGTGGAGGCAAAAGACAAAAGAATGTTCTTTGCACACCTTCATTCTTAGATAAAAGCATTTTGCTTCTCCTTTCAGGGAATTTCTCCAAAGATTTTGGAAATGACTTGTATTCATATCTATTTAAAACAAAAGGATCTATTGATAGTAGTTCTTAGAGAAAAATATTGGCATAAGTGGTATGAATATGGGAAGGATGTATAATGATATTGTTATGTCAAAACAATATGTCTAGAATGAATTCAAACTTGAGATTTTACAACATTTTCAAGGAATAGGAAATGAACGTCTCCAGACAGTGACTTCATTTTTAATGTTATCAATGTGCGTAAGAAATACAACAAAACTGGTTGTGGTTGTGTCAAACTTTGCAAAGAAGGTAGTGAAATTATAGGTTTCTTTGAAGTTATCCTTTTTTCTTGCTTTTTCAGGGCTCATTCAAATGGGATTCAGTACTTTGTATTTCTTTTTTTAAGGAAGAGAGAACATAATTTCAGACTTAGTTTAAGATAAATCATGCCACATGTTTTAAGAAGAATTATTGTATTATGAACCTTTTTTTCTTCATCGTTCAATTGATTTAGAGCAGATTTGCCTATATTGCCTCACTACAAACTTATAAGGGCGACAAGCTGCAGTGTGTAGAGCTGAGATTCAGACTTAGCTCCTCCTGCATTGGCTAGGAAAAGATACAGGTAATTCTCGACTTATGTCCACAATTGGTACCATAAATCCAGTTGTAAGTCATTGTGGTCATAAGTTGAGGCATCCACATGATTGGATCAGATTTTTTGACATTTTTAATGGCAGTTAAATGAATCACTGTGGTCGTTAAGCATATGCCATGGTCATTAAGTAAACCCATTCTTCTGAAGTGGTGCAAATTGGCAAAAATGACACAAATCTTGATCACATGATTGAGGTACAGAGCAACCAGTTGTAAATGTGATGTGGTTGCCAAGCACCTGAATGCAGTCACGTGACCAAAGGGGGAACATGATGTTTTACAACAGCTGGAAGTGCTTTAGGGTCCACAAAGCACCTGTTCCAAGGCCATTATAATTTGAGGATTACCTGTATATCTATTTCAAGAAAACAGAAATATATCTTTTCCCTATTATGTTAGATGAGCATTAAGAAATTTGGTTAAGAACTGCAAACTGCAGGCACAACTATCATAGCAGCCAATATCTTAATCACAATGTTCTACATTTCAATGGTTTATATTTGAACCCATTGGCATTATATGGGATTATAGAATATGAGACAGCAAGGATGGGTATATAGCTCATTTGACCAGAATGCTTAAATAAGTACCAGAGATTTAAATGTGGCAGTTGATTATATTTATTGATTTTATATATATTCTATTATATATGCATTGTCTTAAAAATTGTTTTGCAGCTCATTTATAGCATGAAACCTAGGATAATAAGTCACCTAAATATTTTGCAAGAAATCTAGTTCAGCTCCCTTTAAGGTCATTGTAATGTATCTCTGATATAATTCATTTGATTAAATTAGACCATCCTTTACTGTCTGGCAATACATGAAAATGTAACGGTTGCTTGGTTTTGGCTTGGAGCTTGATGAATGTGGATCAAAGCAGTCAGCGTCCCTGGCATTCACTGAGGAAACACAAGTGACAACATGGGTGTCATGATGTCCTAAATAAAAGATTATAGGATGTCATTTTGACACGAACTTTATTTGCTGAGGAAGCTCACAATCAGGGCAACCCCACAAAATGTTTAGTAGTTCTCATAAAATGTTATCTACTAATTTTGATTTCTAAAAGTGTTATCAACCTTAGTTTCTATTTTCATTTCTATGAAATACCTCCTAATTTCCAAAGCTTGTTTGCTTTTATATTGATAATATTAAAATTATTCACTAATGGATGGTAAAATAAATAAATTAAAATGAAATGAAACAATCACCCTTTGCTGTAATTCCACAAAATACTACAAAACATTGAATGTATTAGCGGTGACAATGAGTTACTAGTGTTTACTTACCACTAAGACTAAATTTGCAGAAGCTGCTTGATACAGAGTCAAACCACTGGCTAATACAGTGAATGAAAATGATAGGTAGTGAACCTTGTAACTCTTTGTAATGCTTCAATATGGACTCACTCTGTCACAGAACTGTAGCCCCATACTCTTAGCATTTAAGGACAGGTTTGAATATAAAACAGTAATTTTTATATTCAGCAGTGTTTAATCTCTAATTGCAGTTACCTGACTGACTGTGGTTAATTCAAATCATGGTGCACTAAGGAAGAAGCATTTTTGTACCTAATAATAAGAACAAGTTCTTTTTTCATTTCTTTCTCTGTTCTTCTTTTCCATTTTGTCTCCAAGAGGAGTTTGGCTTTACTTCCTACAGAGCAATATAATTGCACCTGAAAATAATACAGCTCAAAACTGTAGGAGCATAGACAAACTGTATATAAGTACAAACATATTTTTGTGGCGCCGTTTCAACTGCTAATGTAACATTGCAGAAAGTGGAATAATGTTTGCCAGAAAAAGTAAAGGTTCTTTATACTTTTCATGAGTTGTATTGCTACAAGAATTTCAATTAAACCTTTATCTGTTCTCACAGCCTGAGTGCCAGCAAGAATAGTTGCCAATAGCTTTTTGAACACAATGACTAGCAAAAACAATGAAGTATCTCATTATCACCATTCATAGTTTATTTGATATTTTTTGAACGATAATAATAAGAAACAATTTGGGGAAAACCCGAAGAAAGGTTCACAAGAGTCTATAATTTAGATAACACTTTATACACTGAATGTTCTTCTTGAGGCTATAAATAGCCCAGAAACCTTCACACCAGTAATTCAAAAATGCTAAGTATGTATAAGTAAGTCATAAGTATATTTATGACTGATTTATACTATCTTAACAGATTCTGATTTAGGGGAATGATTTATTTTATGAATGCTGGACAGCAAATATATATTCTATGCTCAACTATTAACTTCCTTATCTAAATTCTATGAAGTTTGGTACACACTTTTATCTTCCTCTATGCCATGACATTAAAGGGGTAACAGGAGTACAGATAAAAGTTATGATCAACCCTCTTGTCAGACAAGAAATTAACAGCGTGAAAAATGGCAATTCTTTTTGCTAGCAGCCTGGATTACAGAGATAGCTAATATCAGAAAGATTAGTTTATGGTTGCTCTTATTTGACTACAATGATATATGGGCTAACACAGTCCCATTAAAGAACTTCACAGTGCTAGATACTTGCACAGTAAATTAAGGGGATCCTAATGTAGCATGCAAATTAGAAATACATGCTGTCATGATGAAGCCCCACTGTTCATTTTCATACTCTATGATTAAAGAAAAAAAAACCACATGCACATCAGTGACAAGTCTGATTAAAAACTATAGCATGTATTGTCCTTTTTGGGAGGCAGAGTGGTATAAAATACACTATACACCAGTGATGGTGAACCTTTTTGCCATCGCATGCCAGGAGTGGGGGGGGGGCAGGAGATCGCATTTGGGGCCCGCCCCCGCACATGCGCGCGTTACTCACTCCCCCAAACTCCCCTCCCCCCTGCTCCTACCATGCAATGGCCTGTTTTTCTCTTTCCCCAAACTCCAGAGCCTTTCTAGGAGCTTGGGGAAGGCAACAACAACTTTCCTCACACACACACCTGGAGGACCTCCAGAAGCAGGAAATGACCTGGAAGTGGGACCGGAAGTTGTTTAAAAAGGTCATTTTCTGCCTCCAGAGGTCCCGGTGTGTGTGTGTGTGTGTGTGTGTGTGTGTGTGTG
>JANHFM010003422.1:34597-45023 GCA_032468115.1 Grayia smithii | reverse complement strand
AAAAAAGTTGTAAGCCGCCCTGAGTCTCCGGAGAAGGGCGGGGTATAAATGGAATTAAAAAAAAAAAAAAAAACTGTGATTAAAAGGAACAATAAGTATGTCAAAAAGAATGTTCTAGTATGATCTAGGGCCTAGGCTGATATAGATATGTATAAAAATAGGTAAAGTAGGAAAACAAGTTAGTGGCAACTGCACGTTATGATCCACTGAAGGATTCAGATATGATTTTAGGAATACTTCTGTAGCATTCTGGATAGATTGAATCTAAGGGAAAAGTGAATGAGTGAGAACAAGACAAATTAATATAGAACCATTTGGCATCATGAATGAATCAGACTAAAATGACTATTTGGTAAGTATCTGCCTATAGAAAATGGTGCTTACATGATTTAAACATAAATCTATTCATATATCTGCATGTCATAGCAATAAATATAAATCTCAAAGCATAACTGATTAGATTCTTTATGCTGAAACATAGAGATAATTATATTGTAAGTCTTCTAGAGTGGGAAGACCATTATTTGGTAGTATCAAGACTGGATTAGGAAAAAGTACATGGAAGAGAAAGATATGAACATGTGAAAGTAGAATTGTTGAAGAGAAAATACAAATTCAGTATGAAAAAATAATAGAAGTTAAATTACAGTCTCAATGGAATAATAGAAAGAGAACATAAGGAAAGAAGATACAACAGCTGCTTGGAACAAACATGAAAAGAATAACACCATAGAACTTTATGGAGTCCTGCTAAATACAAACAAAACAGAATAAGGTAGAGTTTGACTTCTGGAATCTATCCCCCATCTTAATAAGAACCCTAGTTTATGTGACTGGAAAAGAAGAGGGAAGGGGACTTAGAATACAGGTGTTAACAGCATCCTGAGCCACTATCATACTTTTTTGAAACTTGATCTTACTTTTGCAGGCTTCTTCTGCACATGCCAGATATGGCCCCATTCTGTTCAGTTTTTTGAAGAATTATCTTGCTGATGGACAGACAGAGAGAGTCTGGAACCCCTTTACAGAATTTCTTTCCAATATACTGTTGAGTTAGAAAGAATAAAAAGGATGATTAGCTTATTGATGAAAGGAGTCAGTGGATGAGAAAAAATAATGTAAGGAAATGACTGCTGGGAATATTTAGGTTGAGAAATATATTGTCCAATGTGTATTTAGAGAAAGAGATTTGCAAAGTATATACACAAAGGAATAATGAAGAGCCAAGATTAAAGAAGAGAGAAAAAATTCAGAAAGATATTGATGGAAATAAAAATGTGTTTTAGAAGAGATGGAAGAGAAGAAACCAAATATTCTCTTGCAGAGTAAATATAATTAAAAATAAAAGCAATTACATGTTTTCTAATGTAACTGAAGTGAAGGAATGGTAGAAGTATTGTGAGATTTATGAGGCAATGATAGTGGTATTAGAACTGAAGCAAATATTGCATATTTTAGTGTCTAAGAAAAAAACTGATGAAAAGGAAATCTAAAATATTGCAAGAATGTTGGAAATGGTAAGATCACAAATATAGATTTGGGAATTGGAAAATATTGAAATATGGATGTGATTTGCTTATTGAAAGCTGCACAACATGTTTGAGTATTGTATGGTGCATCTATGCCTGATGATTTGGAGAAATGAAGATGTGAATTCACAAACAAAAGAGGATTAAATTGTTAAGTGTGCCTGGGAAGATATCTGGTAGAGTTCTGATCAAAGGGGCATAAACATGTTGTCAATGAAGATGATTTCAAAAATACAGTGTGGTTTATGGTGATCAAGGGATGCAGACAAGATGTGTGTAAGGAAGAAATTTTAAGACTACATATCTGTGGGGAATAGCAATAGCATTCTTGTTATGACTGGAATTACTTTATTTTCTATTTCCCCCGTTAGCCTAGGAATTTAAGTTTTCTTAAAGAAAAAAACAACACCAATGGCTTCAATACTCAGGAGCTAAACCACAAGAGGACAATTGTTATGCAGTCACAATACAGACTAATAAATAAGAGAGATGGAAATTCTAGATCAATTATTTTCTTCAATACAAAAAAAAAAAGTCCAATGCTCAATAGCCCTGTCAACACTGGAGTAAATGTTCACGTGAACTCACTGTTCTCAGGTATCAACTAATAAATAAAATATAATATCCGGCTGAACTTGTGTAAGCTGGGAAACTAAACAGTGTCAGAATAGATAGTACTTAGATGAAAAGATGTAAGAGAAACCCAGGGTAGTAGACCTAAGCAGAACTGAAGAAAAAAGAATCCTAGAAGAAAACAAAGGCAAACCATTTTTATACTGGCAATAAAATTACGTAGACAATGGCAAGTAATGGCAAGAGTGGATCGGACTGGCAATAAAAAGCAGCATTGCAACATCCTAAAATGAACTCAGCCATTTTTTACATGGCTAGCAACATCACAGGTATGTCCCAAAGGTGTAGAGTCTGCAATGAAATGACATGAAGCTGCTTTCATTAACTTGAACCTTCACTTACAGAAAAATAATGACCCCGTAGCAACTAGGAGTCAATTTCCATTTAAGAAAGTCTTAGTTCTATAATAGATGAAATCATAAGAAAAAAGATGGGCTTGCTAGTTCAGTTCAGAAGAAAAATACAAAAATATCTCAGTAAACACAGGGGAGAAATCTATACAATTGGTTTTAAATTCTTTAATGAGTTAATAAGAATTCATATGCATATAACTTTGTTGATTAATTGAGAATAGCAGAGTAATAAGTTGAAATGTAGGCTTTAATTTCCCTCTTGGGTATTCTCTTGAAAAAGAAAACATAGACTACAGCACGTACTTTCTGAATGTTCTTGTGTGAATATTCTAATTGTATACTTTAATTGCATATTGTTTGAGTACTTTATCATGTGAATTACAAAGTCTTTTGAGAATGTAGTAGTCTGTAAATGTGGTAAATAAATAAACCACTGTACTTCATTTAACAAATCATTCTGATTAAATTATTTTACTCAATCAATAATAATTTTGATCTAATCTACTACTACTAAGAATGGGAAATACTTTATGCAAGGCATAGGTTTCCAATGTTGGATATATATGATTTCCAACCCTTTCTGCATCAATGTGAAAGAACAAGAATTACCTTGTGCAAGCACACTTAAATTCAAGTGTTCTGTCTATCTTTACTTTCTCCCAAATCTACCTAAATGATTTCTCTAATTAATAAGGCTGACTAGAGGAAGGATAAGGGAATAAGGATAGAGGAAGAATCGTTCCACTGGCACATTCCATTAATGGCCAACCACAATTGGATATAGTCTTATCCAGTCTCCCTTTTCTTACTGATTTAAAATACAGCAAATATAGGGCAAATAGGAGTGGTTGTTGCTGATTGTCTTCTCCTCTAATCTACATCCTTCCAATGAAAGATCTGAATAGAGATTTATGTATCAGCAACTGTACAAATACAGATTCTTTTGCATGCCTATAAATCTTGCAAAAGGCAAAATCCCTATCAGAAGCTTATTGGTACCTGTTAAAATTGGAATGTTTGTAGGGAACTGTGAGGAGGTTCAGAGAAATATGACAATAGGTAAAATCCTGTTTTACTTTCCATACATTCCATACAAAGCATATATTCATATGCTTTGAATATATGATTTGTAAGATGATTTGTGTTTTATCATTTTAAGTTTCCAGTATTATTTCAAACATTAAGCAAAGATAAAGCAAAACATAAATGGAAAACATGAGATAAGCTGCAATGATTTCTATAATATAAAAAAGAAAAGCTGATGGACCTAAATATTTAAACATGAGAATTGTGAGTTAATTATTCATCCATCAGCTGAATAACTGATGGTTTGCCAAGATTAAAGCAAGTAAAGGTGGTCTTGTTTTTGTTGTAAATTTCCACTATTTAATCTAAAAATCCACCTGATCTATACAGATAGTATTTGTCAAGATTTTTTTACAGTTTTTTTAAATAAGAGACAAAGGTAAGAAAGATACCTTTTAATAAGCTTAGTCAAATATTTTTGGATTTTTTTTAATTATATAAATTTCTAGCTTTTTAAATATTCTTTTATTTTCATACCAATGTTTAAATAAATCACAAAAAGAAATTCATTGTAAGGTACATTGTATTGATAGGTTTTTAATTTTGCTTTCACATAGACATCCCACTCCCATTGCACTCTACTCGTTAATCAAGAAATTATATGAAAAATCTACTCACATGTTATAATTTAACCTACATTATAGTAGCTGCTGCAATGCATACTAGATGAATGACATTATCCAAACTTTTCTTAAAATAAAAACCCAAAGCAGAGAAATGCACACAAGTTTGTAGAAGAAACTGGGGGAAAAGGAGAAGAAAAGAAAAAAATGGTTAAATGTGACATTTATTATTTTGGGAACAGGAGCCTATAGTTTTGCTATTTTGTCTATAAATAGAGTCACTCTGCATTTTTAAATTACTGATAGTTTCTTACAAGTAGTACTTTCATCTAAATGTTTAATAGCAGTATTAGTAACATAGATATTTCAGTTATACAGAAGAATGGAAAGAATGTGAGTGCTTCCTAAAAGCAAACATATCAAATCCAGCCTGATACTATACATGCTGTGTTCACATAAGAAATACAGGCATCTGATTTCAACCAAAGTGATATCAAAATAACAAAAAGTGACAAAAAGTGTCAAATCACAGTGTAAGATTCACTCTTTCATAGTTGACTTTTGCCGTTTTGGACATCCGGCATAAACCCTTGAGAAAAAGGTTTCAATAAAGCTCATTTCCAAACAAAATTGTAAAATATATTTGCACTCCAGTTTCTTAAAAATAAGCCATCTGGATCCCAAATCAAGTGACAGTCATAGTATGTGATAATATTTTGGTCATTTTTTTCTGTACTTAAAATCTTATTCATTCAAGCCTTTGTTTAAGTTATGTTCTGTCATCACTTACCAACAATGGAAAGGACATGAAATCAGACTAAGTGATGAGCTTTCTCATGACAAATTGCATAAGATCTTTTCGTTGTTCCAACGGTCATTTTTGGGCTAACTTAATTCTCCTTCCATTATTAGCACGAAAAATGACTGACACTTTTGATAATAGAGATTATAGCCATTGTATATACCTGGCCAATCAGCACCATCAGAAACAACTAAAATAAAATAAACACAAAAGTAGCATTAGCAAAATGCTACCCCGTGTTCTATTCTAGGTGATACTGTAAAATATAATAAATATAATTATATTTGTGTGATTTTATTAAAAATAAAAACAATTCAATTTTTTTTTCATAAATTGGGAAAAGTATAAATTCATCCAATGTCTACTAATAAAGATTTATAAAGCAATAAAAACAAAAAAGTCATTTGGATTAATTTTTTTATCATTTATATAATGCTTAAATACTATTTTAGCCACCAGCCCTCTCTTCCACAAGTGTATTTTCAATAGCAATTGTAGTATATGATAAAAACATATGATATGATATATGAAACAACAGATGAAACTTTTTTGCTAAGTGCCATTTTAAAACATTTAATATACCTTGTTGCATATTTATAAAGTGTAGGTTTTGATACAAAATAATCTCAAAACAAAATGATTGAACAATTCAATTGGCAGCATTTTGGATGGAAATTGGAAACAAGTGGATTGTGGCTCAACACCAGATGATTATCATGATAAATATTATTTATTATTTAATAGTTAAATATTTGAAGTGGTAATAGCAAGTATGGATGATTGTCAGAATTATAAAACAAAGCACAGAATTAGGAAGGAAAATCTCCAAGATCCCATTATTTTGTATGATTCAAATATCATATACAGTATCCTACAGACTTCCAGGATCTTATTTAGCTATTCATTCTCACACAGAATATGACGTTTAGAAGAAAAAAAAAATTGAAATACTGGATGCCACCATACTGCAAACATATTACCAAAGAAAATTCTTTTATTATTTATTTGATTTAAAGTATTGTATGTTGTTTCAATCAAAACAAAACTAAGCATTTTGTAAAAGCTATACATTATAATCAACTGTACAAAACATTCATATGCATTTCTTTAGGAGAAAGTAGTGGACTATATAAGTGTGACTGTGTGACAAAAGCAAATTTTTTCAGGGGATAATATTCTATTGAATTATATACCTAGTATGGAATTTGGCAACTAGACAGTGTAAATGAACTCTTTGTGCCCTTATTAAAGCTACAGGACTGATATTGCAACAATGGAAAATTAAAAGACAGATAACAGCCAATTTGGTCTCTTGTTTTATTTTCTATTTCCCCTGTTAGCCTAGGAATTTAAGTCTTCTTAAAGAAAAAAATAGCAATGGCTTCAATACCCAGGATCTAAATCACAAGAGGAAAATTATTATGCAACCACATTACAGAGTAATAAATAAGAGAGATAGATATTCTAAATGAATTATTTTGTTCAATACAAAGAAAAGTCAATGCTCAATAGCCCTGCTGACACTAGAGTAAGTGTTCAGTCAAACTCACTGTTCTTAGGTATCAACTATAGATAAAGTATAACACCTGTCTGAACTTGGGTAAGCTGGAAAACTAAACAGTGTCAAACTAGATACAGGCTACAAGGCAAGAGACCATGAATTCAAGTCCTGCCTTAGTCATGAAAGGCAGTTGAGTGACCTTGGACCAGTCACTTACTCTCAGCCCAATTCATCTTACAAGATTGTTGTGGTGGTGAAAATAGGAGGAAGGTGTGTTGTATATGTTCACAGCCTTGAGTTATTTGTAAAATAATAATAAAGCTGGGAAACAAACAAACAAATATTCCATTTATTCAATGAATTGAAAATCTGATTATACTTGCTACTTACAAGCAGATTGCCCATTGACATTATCTTTGAACTCATACCAGTAGTAGGTTAAAAAATTGGTAAATTAGTTGTATATTAGAAATACACACTCACACCCAAATATATACCCAAGTATATACTGTATTGATGTAATGTTTGCATTAGATAATTATATATAAAATTGTAATTGTTTACTGTTGTAACAACATATTTTACTCTATATTTTATTGTTTCTGTTGTATTTTTCTTCAATTGCTTTTTAGCCACTTGTTATGGATTTTTGATAATGTATATATTTGTGTTTTGTTCCCTGCATTTTTTTTCTGTTATTTTAAAATACAATAAAAAGTTTTATTTAAAAAAAGCATATCTGCATGGAAGACTTTTGCTACTCTGTAGAATGAGTTTGCCATTTTATGTGCAATGAGTTTACTAGTCAGGAAAATCTTTAACGATTACTATATTAAACAAAAAGACGTAAACTAAGATCTCATGAAATATATTTTAAAATCTGAAATTCTATTTCCCCTCCCCCCACCCCCATTGCACTACATAGAGCTTGCTGAGTGAGTTAACAGAGAGAGAGAGATAACAGAAGGGGGGAAATAACCACATAAGCTGTGTGTTCTGCATGTTTGTTCAGCTGTGGGAGTGAAAATGTCATGGCCCCAAACCCGGTTGAGTGCTTTCTGTTGGTGAAGAGTGATTGCTTCTTGCTGAGTAAGCAGTTACTATAAGAGGTATACGAGGCAGCCAAATTTCATGGAGCAAATAAGCAGGAGAGGCCAACAAGAATTTGTCAGGGTAATTCAATATTTAAGGCAATATAGCATGTAACCGATTTTCCCATCTTGCCATGATTGGCCAATTTAAGAACCCCAAAACCTGAGAAGGACAAACAACAAATAAAAGCCTTTCTATTAGTAGAATCCCCAAGAAGGCAAAGTGATGACAAATGTTCAGTAGTCTTCTTCAAGTGCAATCTGAAGCACTTCTCGTAATGTTTGTCTTCCACATTGAAAAAGAAAGGATTAATGGAGTGAATGGCTAGACTTTAGCTGATGATAAAGAACAAGAATTTATCAATTCAAAGAAAGTAAGCTCTGATAGGGAAAAATGCCAAAAAGAAAACAGAAAAGCAAATTCAATGGATGAGGTAATAACCAGAGTCTATACCCTGGAACATAGAAATAGGTTTTTTTTTAACATGTAACATGTTTCAAATATTCAGGGGAAAAAACAATTGCAAGTCTGGTGACATGATAGTGGATCCATAAAGAATAGAAAATATAGGACTATGCCAGGGGTGGGTTCTACCCACCTTCGCTACCGGTTCTCTTTGTGTGTGTGTGCGTGCGCATAAACCGCGCTACCGCGCTTGCGCAGAAACTTTTTGCCGAAAAATCACCGAAAAAGCGCTCTGCGCATGCGCAGAACGCTAATTTTGGCGATTTTTGAAAAAAAAGGTAAGTTGGGGCACGCGGGTGGGCCCGGGACGCTGCGAACCGATTCGGTGACGTCACAGTGTCACCGCTACCTATTCATGTGAACTGGACCGAACCGGGGGCAACCCACCACTGGACTATGCCCATAACACAAATAAAAAAAAATTGTGGTAGTTATATACTTCACCCAACGCATTGCCTTGTGAATTATATTGTTTGTTGGAGCAAGAATTAGGGCTGTGACAGAACAACTTCCAAATCTTATCAATTCCATTGACAATGATTACTTTTTGCTATTCCTTCATGAAAACAAATAATAGTACTACAATCACACAATTTGAAAATATTGGAAGACAGCATACATTGTACGCCATAGGTGGCATTCCAATCCATCCATCTATGGAAGGAAACTGTGAAGATAACAAATAATACTTTGAGTCCTGTTCTGGCTAAGTAAATGGGAGCATATAGTTCTGGAACTATGGTCTCAGTTATCTGAGGATATTTTAGTGTTTTAAATGTGTCGTACTTCGAAAATTTGATGAGCTTGATTAGGAGACCTATAGACTGACCTATAGATGGGGGAAGGGGAAATGAAATCTCTTAAGTAAGTACTTTAAATAAATATTGGCTCATAAATCATTTTAACACATCATTGTCTTCACTGTTTATATGCTAATGGTCAAATAATAATAAAAAAATTAGGTCCAGTTTTTACTATAAAAAGGCGGAAATGATTTAATACATAACAACAAGTGGGGGAGAGAGGGGATAGTTCCACGGGAGTGCGGGCAAGCATGTGTGGTGTGCGCGCAGTTCCATTTGAACAAGCAGTGGACAAGCGTGCCCATCATTTGCGCAAATGGAGCATCCATGCACACTCTTGCCTGCTGTTTGCATAAGTGTGGATACACACGCGTGCTTGCCTGCCACTTCTGTGGCCCAGTTCTGAATAGCTCAAAGCCCAGACGTGAGCTGCGGCCCGGGGGTTGGTTGCCCGATATAGAGAACAACAACTATTCTAAAATAAGTGGTTGAACGAATAAAAGCAATATTGTTGCTGGTGTCTATATAGCCTGTCCATCCAACTTGATCTAAACAACACTTTCAAAAAACCAAAATACATAAGTTTTAATGAGGCATGAAGCTGTAGTAAAGGGTCATTTTAATTACCCTGACATCTGTTGGAAAACAAATTCTGCCAAGTATAGTCATTCCAGGACAATCCTTATTTCTCTTGCTAACTACTTCTCCTTCAAAGACTGAAGGAACAGACAAAATAATCTGGACTGAGGGAAGTCAAGAGTGAATACTTAGTTGAGGAACTAGAAATCATATAAACATTAGAGGAAAGTGGTTATGTAATGCTGATACTCATGGTTTTAAGGGAAATCAGAATTTATCATAGCTAAACAGCATCTTAGACTTCAAAAACTGGAGTTTAATAAACATGCAGTAGGAGTCCATGGCATGAGTAGCTAATGGGAAAAGGAGCTGAGAATGTGTGGAGTTCCTAAATGTGATGCTCAGATTACATCTGTAATCAATTCCAGTGAAAAAACAGTGAAGGACACTAACTCTGGTCTTAAGAAAGTGAAAACTCAAAATGAATTGAAGAAAGCAAAGGACATTAAGAACACAGAAATGTTTAAAGATGTGTAGTGATGGCTAATGGAGACATGACAGGAGACATAGGAGGGGCACTGCCAGGGACCACTCTAAGGACAATTCTGGTGGCATGTTCCAATCCTCACATCACCTCATTGGTCAGTGGACTTTCAAGATCCTGGGTTTTCAGATACTGTTGCTGAATGCCAGGGTGGCCTGTAATAAGGCTATCCTCATTTGTGACTTAATTATGGATGAGATACTTGACATGTATTACCAAAATTGGGCTAGGACCAGACGAGTGTGTTCTCCTTTTACAAATGTGCCCAGAACCTCTCTGTTAAACTGGACTCTAGGGTTCAGTTGGGACTGTACCAGTTGCTCTGCTGGGTGGCAACGTGCTTTCCTCAGGTCCTTGAGTCCATGGCCAGGCTAGTGGTAGAGTTGGTAGTATGGTTTTAGGCAGGGGTGAAATCTAAATTTTGTTACTACCGGTTCTGTGGGCGTGGCTTGGTGGGCGTGGCAGGGGAAGGATAC
>JANHFM010003421.1:75425-85504 GCA_032468115.1 Grayia smithii | reverse complement strand
TTAGGCGACCCCTGTGAAAGGGTCATTCGACCCCCAAAGGGGTCCCGACCCACAGGTTGAGAACCACTGGTCTAGATTCCCAGTCATCCAGATCATGGTTGTCCCAAAGATGCTTTTTTCAAGAGGCAATTGGACTTTCTGGTTTTTCTTCGAAGACGTTTTGCTTCTCATCCAAGAGGCTTCTTCAGCTCTGACTAGATGATGGGGAATGGAAGGATTTATATCCTTGCAGATAGCTGGAAATTTGCATTCTTTTAGTGGGTCATTAATGCCACCCGGAGGTTTATCTGTCTCCTCAGGGTCACCCGAGTGGTGCAAATTGGGGTGGAGCCTTCTTGGAACTGTTGAAAGGATTGTGTTGTAGATTGGAAATAGATGATGTCGTATCCTTCCCCCTCTGTTGAGAGAGGGCTGTTCAATTTGAAGACAGGTTGAGAACCACTGTATTAAAGATATATCAAAATATTCAATGTACAAAAAAAATTGAGATGGCACTGCAAAATATAATCATGCAAGCTTAATTGATATAAAAGAAACCAAGCACACATTTTAACTTTTTAATTTTAAATATACATATCCATCTCTATTAACATTGTGCTAATAATGCCTGAGCAAGAACGCACAAAGACTTTTCTCATTTTGTTGTGTTCACATATATTGTTGTGAACTTTGGATGCTTTTCTGTGAAGAGTAAATTCCAACATATGTTCTGGAGTACAAGATATATTCAGATTGGTGTTTCTGATTACTGCTCCTGAATGAAAGAAATTTGGGATTATTTTCACCAATGAATAAATGAACAAGTATAATATTTTTTGACTCATTGTTTAGTTGGGCTCTCTATCTAATTTTATTTATTTATTTATTTATTTATTTCTCGCATTTATATGCCGCCCCCTCTCCCAAAGGACTTTTATGACGGATAGAGAACAGATCGTGTTTTAGGTCGGGGTCCCCAATCCTCAGTCCGTGGATCAGCACTGGGCCACCACATGGCAGCAACCGGGTCGCGCAAACAAGCGAAGCCCTATCCACGGGAAGCAGGCAGCACGCAAAACCACGTCCCCTCTGGTCCACGGTTCCTTTCTTCATGGAACTGGTCCCTGGTGCCCAAAAGGTTGAGTGTTGTTAATTTAAGTCATATCTATGTAGTAATATTGCAAATTCAAAAGTTCTCAGAAACTTTTAAGTACCAATGTCTGTACATGCAGGAAGATTTTCAAACCTTGGCTTTGTATACTGAATCATAGGGTCTGACTTATGACATTCTTCACAATGAAAAAAAAAAAAGCAAAATAACCCCCAGAAGATTGGAAGAATGAAGTGTGTAGTTACCAGTCTCCAGAAATGAAAAAAATGCTCATGGTGAACTTCCACTCATACATTTGCAAGTCGTTGTTCTCTCTATCCAAGATTTATTACATCTCATTGATTGCCTCATTCTGTTGAAGGACATTTCTGGCACTAAAGTATTGATGTGTTGCTCTTACCAGGATATGTCAGAGAACTGTCAGGTTGATAACTTTTTGAACTGTCCTATTTCAAAAAAACCCTTTTTGACTATTAAAAGAAAAAAAAAAGATATTTCCAAGGGGGAAAAAAAAATCAATCATTCTAACATGATATTAAAGAATTCAGATTTTATAGTGATGCAGAGAAAGAGAGAGAGAGAAAGTTCAGAAAGGGTGAAATTAGAACACCTAGCTGTACTCTTCAGTTTTTATTTGTAAATATTAAGGTGTATTGCTTCCATTACCATAAGTGCCTTTTATATTTTCTGTTCTCAGAAATTACTGTCAATGTAATAGGAGTATACAAAAGAAGGAAAAAAAAAATATTTCCCAGCCATTTGAAAGAACTTGAAAAGAAACCTGAACCGGTGAATGCACCTATCAAAACCATCTCCTATTTCTTTTAGGTAATTCAGCACATATTTTTAAACATTTAAAAAAAAATCAGAGCAAAAATTATTAGAGATCTAAATTCTGCTGGTTGCTATCCTCTGATGGAACGTGTGAGTCAAGAAAAACATTTCTGCAATCACCAAGGAACTTGTGATATCTGATAAAGAAACAGAAACGAGAAAAGCAAAGTTGTTTGCTTCAGAGACATTAAAAGACAAAGGTTTGGAAGATAAATTTAAACAAAAATGTTAGCTTTATAACAATTTATTGTGATCATATTATTATGGATGAGAATGAGAATGATTATTTCCTCCACTAGACTTTTACAAGGTCTCTTCCTGGCCCCATGCTGTGTTTTAAATCCCTCAATCCATATGGAAATGAGATCTGCATTTGCCAATTCTCTTTCAGTCTTAAGCCTCTATTCTCTGAAGCAGGGGGTTACCAACCTTTCGGACCTTAGGGACCGCTACATTCATAATTTTAAATCCTGTGGACCATTAATATGATCTGCCTAATGACCGGCTGGGTAGGCGTGGCAAGGTGGTCATGTGACTGGGTGGGCATGGCCAACTCAATGTCACTCACATCGAGGGGTGCCTTGCCAGCCTCTACTCACTACTCCTTGCCTGCCCGCTCGGGCTCCTTAGGGCCCCAACAGGAAGCAGTTGCTGGAGCTAAGCAGCCACCATGAGAAAGAGTTGGAAAACAGTTGACTCCGTTCAAATTGGATCTGACCGAGAAGGAGGCTCAGCAGAAGCTTTCCAAGCAGAGGGAAGACCTGCAGGAGTGCAAGGCCAGGTATCAGCACCTGGAGGCTCAGCAGGCTGAGATGGTCAGCCAGTTCCAGGCCATGATGCAGTCCCACTGGAACAAGGCCCTCTGGCTCTTCGCCACCAGCGGCACTTCCCTCCAGCCTTCGGTCAAAGCCCCTCACCAGGAGGCTGAAGCAGACCCCAAGTCGGCATTTCTGCCCCCCTCTGCCCCACACAAAAAGACCCAGAAGGGGGAGACTCTGTGCAGCAAACCAACATTTATTGCATGTATCCGGCCCAGGGACCGTAGTTTGAGGATCCTTGATTTAGTGCATTTTTCTGCGGACCACCAAAATTTGAGTGTGTCTCTTTCCCCATATTATTCACATTGTGATCGCCTGACTTGAAACAGAGAAGTTTAAGTAAAAACAATCTGTTTCTACATTTGTACTACTTGTCTCAGCATGGTATGCTATTATTAATGACTGGCAATGCAAAGAAAGCATCTGAAGTTAGCAAGAACAAAGGTTTAAGGAAAAATGTGCTTGCTTAAAGAGCAGAGCTTCCTGCACAATTGGACAAACAAAATTAAGATGAAGGATAGTCTCTCTTGGCCTTAGAAATACTATTTTCAAACACAAATCTTATTAGGATTCTTTCCAGTTGCTTTCCAGCCACAAACAGTTGCTTTAGAATGTTTCAGTGACAATGCTTAATGGACTATTAAATATATTAATAGAGTGTACCTTGAAATTGATTTCTTGATTGAGATGTATTCAGCATGCAAAAACTAGGTAGTATATATTTAAATGTGTTTTATTTTAGCAAAAGAATCTGGTAACTATTCCATGTAGGTGCAAGTAAGGTAAACTTTAGCATAACAGAATATATTTATATTTATATTTTTGTGATAGGAAATCTTTAAATGAGATAATATTTTATTGATTATAATACAGACTACTACAGTTTCTTGGTAGCTTACAATCAAAACATGAACCTAGAATTAATTCTGAAATTGTTTCAGTGTATTGATTGCAAAAGCATTCAATCTGTAGTCTTTAAAAGTAATTTAGAGAAGCATAAAGAACTTAATGAAACATCAGGATTCAAACAACAATACATAGAGGTGTGCTGAAAGTTATGACTACAGGAAGTTAAAAAAAATTGTTCCATCTTCCTCAATACCGTACTCATATTTTTAGTATAGCAGTGCCATCTAGTGGTGTTCCTGAGTAATGAATATTTTACCATATCCGTTGCATATTCTCCTGTGCGCTGCTTAGAGAGTCCAAGCAATGGGTGTTGCTCCTTTCCTATTGGCCAGAGACTGAGCAAATTTATTTGGATACGCCTCCTCCTTTCTCTGTATCCCAGTTTATTTGCTCAGTCCGGCCTAGAGAGACTTGCTGTAGTTAGCTCCATTTCTTGGATCACTAATCAGCCTTTAATTGTCTTTTTTTTCCAAACTCTTTTCTGTTTTCCTTCTTTTTCTTAGCTTGCAGCTTGATTTTGATTCCCAGGACAGCAAAGGGTTTCCTTTGTTTTTGTTGAGTCTCGGCCCGGCAGGGTGGCTTTTCGCCACTGTTTCAAGCCGCGGTGGCAATTTTACCCACTATAGCTGATTGGTGGCCGCGTGGATCCCAGATTCAGCCAGAATTTTATTTACCTACTGTAGAGGACCTTAGGAGACAGTGGAGGGGCTTCCCCACCGTCCTTTCTCTTATCGGCAGCTCCGATCTTCTCAGCTGGTCTGCGCTTCATGCAGGCCTGTCTCTTGCCGCTTATAGCAGCCGCAGAGCCATGGGAAGTTCTGTGGGCGGTAGGGGGCTCCCTGCTGCTAGGAATCAAAAGCTGAGGCCCCAATCCAGGATCCCTGGCTCTGTGGAGGTCTCTTCTCCTTGGTGGACCCAACAAATGTCCAGAGGCCCCTGCTTTGGTGTGACCTTCTTTATGGCCGCCATTCTGATGACTCACCAGGCCTTGCCTTTTGCTTTACAGCAGCCTAATCATCCAGAGGAGAACAACAACCACAGGAGGCCTCTCAGTGGCTCTACTATCACCACCTTCAATGAGTAAGACGTGGAATCGCTCAGCTGGACACCTAAAACCATGAGTGATTCCCAGGGCCACTAAAGAGCCATGGTGTCATGTCTAGGTCGTGTGGGAAGCGGATCGTGCCCCGTGGTGCTGGTGGCCTATTCCCCCCAATACCTGCGGAGGATAATTGGCACATACAGGTCATGGTGCTGGCCTAGCACCCTTTTTTGCCCCCTCCCCGCAGCATTAGTGCACACAAGCTTGGAGTTTTCACTAGGCCTCATTCACATTATTTCTGCCTAATCGTGGAAGCAAGCAGTCTCTCTCCATCACAGGCCTCTTCCTCCCCAATCAGGGAGGTCAGTCCATCTATCTCTATCCTCAAAAAGGGAAAGCCATGGCCTAGGGAACCTCTTCCAGGTCCAAGGCATCTCCACAGGCCCTCCCTTCCTCAGCTGCAGAAAGGGATGCACTGAGAAGACAGAGGGCAATAGAAAAACAATTTGCAAGGGCACAAAAGACACTGGAGGCCCACCCTGCTACCTCGGCTATTCCAGATACCAATCGGATTGAAATGGTAGCACAGGTACATCAGCCCAACCCTGCAGGTTGGTCTCCCAATGTATCTATGAAGGAGGAGGAAATCAGGGAGGCAGTAGTACCGCCAATCCCAATGCAGTCCACCCAGGAACGGGGCATCTCACAGCCGTAAAAGGCCATGGCCCTCGGCCACCTTTACTCCTACTGCGGCTGGGCTCTGCAGAGAGGAGGAAACTCCCCCTCAGTTCTCACAGGCGATGTGCGACAAGATATCTTGCACCATTCAACAGGGCATCGATGCTGCTCTTGCTCAAAGAGGCATCAGGTCCCCACTCACAGGGAGTTGCTCTGACCTGAGGCCTAGTCAGACCAGAGAGTACCTGGAGAAAGAATATACAACAGATAATCTGTCTGATTCTAAATCTCAGCTCAGTGATTATATCTCGTACTAGATGAGGAAATTGGCGAACCCGTTCTCTCCGAGGATGAGAGTTTCGTTCTAGACGAACTCCAGGTCTCTGGCTTGTTTAGATCTGACTTATTCAAAACCCTACTGTTCAAAGCCAAGAATACAGCCAACATGGGGGCTCGCATGAGACAAACTGAGGGATCCTCAGACCCTCAGGATCTCAACAGGTTCCTATTCACTGAACCAGTCACAGAGCAGGAGGCCATCCCAGTGCCCAAGCTCTTTGTTGGCCCTATGCAGAGACAGTGGACCAAGCCTGGCTCCGTGTCCTCTCCCAGTGGCTTCCAGCCTTACCCGCTGTGGATGTTCCTCTAACCAGTTTAGCCACTTCCTTGCTCCTTCCAGTGGATTCAGCAGAGGGGCTGAAGGCTGAGGATAGGCGGGCAGAGCTGTCAGCTTGCAAGACCCACCAGGCTACTGCTTGGGCCATTCGATCTGCCATGGCGGCCTCATTCTTTAACCGCACTTCTCCAATCTGGCTAAGACAGATGCAAGCGAGGGCCCCACCAGAAGATGTCCGATTACATCAGGACATCAGCAAATTGATAGCGGCAACTGAATTTTCCACAGACACCACCCTCAATTCGGCCAAATTCGCCTCTCAGGCCTTGGCGTCTAACGTCACATCATGCCGCCTATTATGGCTCCATCACTGGCAGGCGGATATGAAAACAAAATGGAGGTTAGCGGCTGCCCCCTTCAAAGGTGTTTCTTTGGAGAAGCTTTGGAACCAGTACTAGTAGAAGGAAGGGATAAAAAGAAGGTTCTTCATTCTACCCACAGAAGGGCTGAACACAGGTATTCCCTTACTACAGGCAGTCCTTTCGTTCGTATGAACCGGGACTGCAACCTCCCACATATCACTATTGAAGTATAGTCGTGCTGGCCACATGATCATGAAAATGTCTTTGGACAACACTGGCTCCCTTGGCTAAGAAGTGGAGATGAACACTGCCCCCTAAAGTCAGTGTTAGACAGGAATAACCTTTATCTTTTTAAAAGAATATGTCCTTCTCATCCTTATAGAACATTTATTATGTTAATTGACCTTGGTATCCAAGGTCAGACCTAATTAAGATTTGGCTAGATTGTCATGCCAGTTAACAAAACTGGGAATTAGTTATTTTTAAAGGCAATAGTAACTTTTATATGATTGTGACTTCCAGTGAGGACTCAGAGAGCTGAACTGAATTCAATCTTTCCAGACAAAAGGAAAGATTGTGAAATTTTGTCCATGCAGTCCAGACAATTGTTCTTTGCAAGTTCTTTGTGTTGGCTCGTGACTGGGAGTCAAGGGAGAACTACCAAGTTCACATCTGTTAACATAGCTTATATGGACAAAAAGCTCAGCTGAGTCTCATTTCTTAATCACTTTTGGAATTGCTTTCTGATTACTTTTTAACTATTAAAAACCTTCGGATAAAATGGGATTTTGAAGGTTGGATGGATACTAGAGGGAACCAGAATAAACTAAATTATAATTAAAGGAGAAGGACACTTAAATTCAATTACAAATATAGAACGGAGCAAAATATTTTAACATAGGATTAATTCAAGGATATTTGGGGACAATGGACTAAGAGGTTAATTTTAAGATTATCTGCTATCATAGATAAATTGGATTTAAAAGAGGTTTATAGAAGTTTTACTGGACAAGACTGAGGCTGAGGCTGACTTGAATGTGGATTTAAAAATGACAAGTTATAAGAATGATATGGTAAAAGATGTTACATTAAATATACAAATGAAACCTCCTGTTTTAATAATTAAAAGGGATTTGCAAATAACAAACCTTGTCTTGGGTATTTTTCTTTCTTTGGATTTATAAAGAGAGTTGTAAATTTTTGAGGGATTTTCTGAAAAGTGATGAAGAGAAAATGAAAAGCAATGCTGGGTCATTATTTAAAGTGATTAAACTTCCAGATTGTTAAATCAAAGGAAAGGAATATAAAGTTGGTTTATTTGACAGAGGTTAAAATATATATTTTGTGGGGTCATTTATATTTCTTCCAATGCCTAGGCGTTCAGTGACTCATTTGGCTTTGGGTCACTGAATGCCCAGTCATAGGAAGACATAAATGATTCCACCCCAAAAAAATGCCAGGATTTGAACTACCACACCACCAATGGATAATCCTGAATAGGATTTGCACCTTACATGGCATCTGCCAAGTCTCTCTGTATAAATGTGGCACAGTATTATTCCCTCAGTGTGATTGCGGGTTTCATGTCAAATTGTAGATCACATTGTGACCGGCTGTAAACTGAGGGTATATGCCAGTCCAGTATTTGGGTTTTTTTTTATTTAAATATTTTTTATTATAACACATTTTAACAAACACAAAACATACAACACATAATTTTATCCTCTTTTTCCACTGTTCTGTAGCAGTCTTCTTCTTTAATTCCTCCCCTGTGTTTCAATTATTTTTCATTTTCTTCATTGTCCCTTTTTCCTTAGTTAGTTTGCATTTACTAGCACTAATAAAATAAATTTTATACATTTCTGTACATTTAATATATACATAATTTACAATTTACATTTCCCCCTGAATTCATTGTTCATTATCTCTAGTGTTAAGCCAATCATACCATCTATTCCAAATTGTGTAATAGTCTCTCTTCTTTTTCTTTAATTTCTTTTGTTACTTTATCCTTTATCCTTCTGTTATTTTTTAGTATAAATGATGCTGTGCTTTAATGCTTAGATGGCTTAGACATTATCAGAAAAAAATATCTTTTTAACATTTATGTTTTATTGGGTTCTACAAATCTGGATGAGATGTTATAATTTTTAGTCCATGTTATGCCACACTCTAAATAAATACATTTTGTTTTCTGATAATTTTTACTGGACTTTTGCTAATAACTAGGACTGAATGACAAGAATTTAGGAATTTGTTTACAGGTAAGTGATATGGAGAAAAGACCTATTTTGTTGTATTCTTAATGAAGGTAATAAGTTATTGAAGTCCTTCGTACTTGTGGTGAAAGAGAAAGTCATTTCTTTATATATTTCATTTAAGTTTCTATAATATATTCTTATTTCTTCTTTTTTATTTTGCTTTATATTTTCTTTTCTGTACTTCCTATCCCTTTCTTCATTCTTTTATACTTTTTTTTAGCTTGTGTTCTTTTATTCTTGTAGCCTTAGCCTTTCATCTTTGTAACTGCAAACAATATATTTTTTTCCTAAAGAACCTCCGTATTATTATCAATATAACAATGGTTGTTAAGTTCAATGTGAGCAGATTTTACTTTTAAGGCATTTTTAATATCCTCCTAGCTACAATAGAAGAGCACAATCAAATAGCCTGTACACATCTTTAAGTGCTATAAATTGAAATAGTTTCTCCCCAGCATATTTTATTGTGTGTAAGCACTTTCATTTAGTTCCATCTGCAAAAGTAAAACTTCTGCAGACGTAAAGCAAACTGGGAAAACAACAATCCCAGTATCATTCAGAACTGCAGCTGGGGTTTGAAGGCGATTCCTTGTCCAATAAGTCTTAACTGAGTTCATAAAAATATCTAGAGATTTATGACTTTTTTTAAAAAAAGGGTTACTCCAACCTTGCATCCAAAAGTGTTATGAAGTCTGTTGCCCAAAAAATAGTTAAACCTTATGTTTTCTGCACTTGAGGCATATTTATACTCTCCTTGACCTGTATTTGATGAACCACAGGCAGTGTTGTTTCTAGGAAGAGAATTTTCAAAGACAACTTTAGAACAAGAAAGTTCTGTTGGTAGCTATGGCGAGTATTTAAGATTTTTCTAGACTGGTTTCATTTATTAAAACAGCTTAAAACTTATTTTGATCCATATGACTTTGCTAACAATACACAGGTAATATAGGAATGTCCGATATAGGAAAATACATTACATTATCAGGAAAACAGAGAGAAAAGGAATACAGTCGATCAGTGGTTCTCAACCTGTGGGTCAGGACCCCTTTGGGGGTCAAACAACCCTTTCACATGGGTCGCCTAAGACTATTGGAAAACACATATTTCCGATGGTCTTAGGAAACGAGACACCGCTCTTCTATCAATATAGGCTCAATATAAGGGGCCGCGGGCTGGCGCAACACAATTGAAAGCGGACTGAAAAGGAGGAGGCGGGAGGAGGAGGTGAAGGCACCACAATGGCGGCAGAAGCAGCAGTGGGGACTCCTCAGGAAATAGCCAAGTCCGCCCCCCCTTTGCCTGCCTCCTCGCCTCCCTCCCTGCCGTGGAGACAGACCAGGGAGCAGCAGCTCTGAGAAAAGGGAGCCGCAACCAACGTCTGTGTGTGCTGCGAGAGAAAGGAAGGGGGAACTACCAAAGACTGTGCTGCTTTGGAGAAAGGCATCCAGTGGGGGTCACCACAACATGAG
>JANHFM010003421.1:37617-50436 GCA_032468115.1 Grayia smithii | reverse complement strand
AATATTTGATGGAAAAGCTTGTGATGATACATTATAGAGATAGATAGATAGATAGATAGATAGATAGATAGATAGATAGATAGACGGATGATAGGTAGGTAGGTAGGTAGGTAGAGAAAAATAAAAAATATTGGATTGAAAAGTTTTGTGATGATATATAGGTACTGATGATAGATGAGAGAGAGAGAGAGAGAGATGATACATATGTAGGTAGGTAGAAGATAGATAGACAGACAGACAGACAGACAGACAGATAATGAATGGATAGATGGATGGATAGGTGGGTGGATGAATGTAGATGATAAGATAGTTGATAAACAGAGACAGATGATGGATGATGAAAGAGACAGAGAAAGAGAAAGAAATAAGACACGTAGATCTGGGAACTGGGAAGCTTAATGAAGCTTTAATGTGAGCAAAAATATGTCATCATCTGTCGGGCAGCTATAAAAGTTGAGATGGGCATAATCCAAAGGGCGACATTTGCTCTGGGCAAGGGAATTTAAATTATTATTGCTTAATTGAAGCCATTGGGGTCATCCAATCTGAAATTCCCCCTCTGCCTTGGGAATTCTGGGAATCAAACATCCATATTGCCAAAGGTGGAGGAACATTACGTTACAGCAACCAGTTGCCAACCCGTCCAGTTTTCATAAGTGCAACCCATTTGCAACCCCGGATCTTCACAACCCAGACGCTAAGTGAGTGCCCCCACCTTGGCCCAGCCCTCTTGCTTCCTTTCACCCACACACACACACACACACCCTCCCGCTTTCTCCAAGACCCTCCCCGATACGTATTCTTGCAATTTTCTACTTTATTGATTTTCAATCATAGATGGGAGAAAACAAGACAACCTCGCCGAAGAGCTTAACAGCTGGTCAGCGGAAAACTAATTACAGCAATTAGCAGCAGCCCGAGACAGGACAGTTAATGAGACAGGAGCTTCGCGACAGGATGAGTCAATTACATCCTCGCCCCCACCGCTGCCCTTGCTGCCTCCCCAGCCAGACTTCCCTTGTGGTCAGAGAACAATTAGATTACCCGGCTACCTCGTTTTTATTGTACATTTAGAGAGGGGCGGGGGGGGGGCAGATCTTTTTAGGAAAAAACCCAGCCTCTCTTGGAGAGTTTGAGAAAAGTGAGTCAACATAAAAGGGGCTGAGAAATAAGGTGACCAACTTTTTTACCATGAGAAGGAGGACACAAATAAAGTGAAGGAAAAAAATATTGTAAAGAAAAGAAACTGAAAGAATAATATAAACGAATAAATTTGTAAATCAAATTATACATATTTGGAAATTATTCAATAGATAATGAATTAATAAAACGTGAATTATTGTGCTCACCTGTGTATGATTGAATATTCACTGAGAAAGAAATGAGTCCAATCCGTGCATGTGTGCCATGTTGTGTTTCAGTAAGAAGTAAACAAAGCAACTTGCGTGCGGTGCACTCCTGCGCACAGCGCACTCTCTCAAAACAATTCTCCTGTGCGGAGCACATGCATCTCATAATCGTGTCTCGCCGCACTGTACCGAACCTTGACGAATCATCATGAGAAATATAAATACGTCACATCACATGCAATGGATCGGATCGGCATTGATTGAATACGGAGATTTACAGATTAGTCTTCAAATATCGAAAAGGAGGACATGTAGGACATTTTTTGAGAGAGGACAGAACTTACAAAAGAAGGACTGTCCTCCGTAAAGGAGGAGGATTGCTCACCTTAATAATATGCCATTTTCTTTAAACAACTTTCTTCTTCTTTCCTTCAGTTCTGCATACTTTCTCTTATCTTCCTGAACTTCTGTTTGGGGTGAGCTTGGGTTTCTATGCAATTCTTTCCCCACAAACTTACATATTTTTATTTTAAACTACATACTAATTTCTACCATTAATCTATATATATATAATACCGTAGAGGAAAAACTGATTTAATTGGTCTTTAAGTGAGCCAAAGTGATCAGATAGATTTGCTTTGACTGAACAGAGGTTATGTTTGGTCAGTGAAGCAGATCATCCAAATAGCAACTTTACTGAAAAATAAGCTTTGTGAGTTTTATTCAGCATTAGGCCAAGCATATATAATAAGTACCTCATTTTTGTTTCCAGATGAATTCTTCCCCAATCTTTGAAAAAATTATTTGGAATTGGGGTCATAGGGGGAAAAAATGGAAATAAAATGATGTTGTCATAGGAAGAATGAAATAGTACAATGGGGCAATAATACAACAAATAAAAATTGTGCCATCCTTCATTCCCACACACAACCTACTTGTATTTTCCATCTCAAATACGAAACCTTTTTGTTTTTGCTAATGTTGTGCAGATGTCTCACAATGATGTTTGGATATTTCAGATGATAAAATTCCCCAGCTGCCACTTTCTGTTTTTTATCTGTCAAGTGGAAAAGAGGAAAACCCAGCAGTTGCTGTCAGTTATTGTCCTGCCTTTTCTTTTCTTTTCTTTTCTTTTCTTTTCTTTTCTTTTCTTTTTTTGTCTTTTCTTGTCTTGTCTTGTCTTAGACTTTACTCTCATCCTTTACTGATACAGTATCTATATTCTTATTTTGTAGTCCATCTACTCTCTAGATTACTAAACAGATATGATAGTGTCAGATTTGGAGAAATTACTTGCAATTACAGATGCTCAATACTATGTTATTTAAATGTTTGTTAAATTTAGGAGATCAAATTTGTAAAGAAAAAGTTAAATAGTGTCGAAAACTTGGTCAGAATTCCAATCTACTAGTTTGTGCGTTTGCAAATGAAATTCAATAAACAAATTATAGAGTCTCTTTTATTGGTTAATTGATTTTAAATTTGTGCAGTCCTGTCAGTCTCAGTAGTAAAGATCTTGTTGGGGCATTCCTCTGAAATTGACTCATCTGATTTATTCATTAGATTTATGTTTTTTCTTTATATCAATAGCATTTACTGCTAGAAAAGTATGTTTGGAATTTCAAAATAGATATTTTATTACTTATTTTACTCATTATTTATTTATTTAAATTTGACTTCGACATTACCTTTCTACTCAAGTGAATAGTTACTATTTTTCAGGTTTAATAGTCTTTATTATTTATTCACATTCCACGCCTTCCACATTCCACATTCTATTTTTGTTTATGTTTATGTTAATCTCTGAGGAAGAAATAAAAAAAAAGTACTTACTCATAAGCTGCTTCATGTCAAAAAGTTGAAGATAGAATGATCAGTTTCAGGAAAGACATTATTTTGACCTTTAGGATTACTGGTATGTTACATCCAAAAAGTGTCATTCATCTGACTTTCACTCATACCGGAGACTTTCATCTAAAATTTCATCAATTAAGTCAACTCACAATAATATAGGTTATTATTCAGTCTTCTTCTCCAGTTTCAGAATTTTTGCATATCTTGCATATCTTTAATCTTGGCAGTTTTATCTAATGCACAATTTTCACCTGAAACAAAATATCAAATATTCAGAACCTAGAGTGATCTGTGGTTTAAATTTGGAAAATCTGCTTCATCTTCTACTTTAAAAAATGCCCATTGCATAATTGTAATATAGCATACCTTGAACTTTTTATTAAATAAATGGAAGCATGATTATTAAAGGAAATATAGGTGGTACTTTTCCTATTCTGGGGTGGGGGAGTGATTGACAATGGCATAGGCCTGTTTTTTTCCCCTCAAAATGGCCTCAAATTTCCAGGTAACTAATGAGGCAATTATCAATTTCAGTGTTCTGGAACAGTGACATTACAAATACTTATCAGTTGGTAACAAGCAAGGTAATATCTTGTCAGGCCTATTGTCATCATAGTTGAAGGGATAAAAGCAAAAAAGGTGAAATTTACTGTCTGATGCTTATTGAGTAGTATGTTTTGGGCAGTTTATATATCTTTTTTTAATACTTCAATTAACTAAGGTTTATTAACTAATTAATTAAGGTTTATTAAAAGATAACTTCTCACTAAGATGATCCTGGGTAACATACAACCACAATGAGGAGTGCCAGAATCTCTATAGAAGTGGTTACATGACATTTTACTTTATGGCTGTACCAAATTATGATGGAAATTTTGGTCCCGATTGTGCTGCTAAGTCAAGGACTACCTAGGCTACAGCTAGTACCTCGAATTAATCTGAAAGCCCACTGGGGATTCTAACATATTCTAACAGATTAACTGAGTTGGAAGGGACCTTGTAGGTCATCTAGTCCAACTCCCCACTCAAGCTGGAGACCCTGCACCATTTCTGACAGATGGCAGTCCAGTCTCTTCTTGAAAGCTTCCAGTGATGAAGCTTTCACAACTTCTGAAAGCAAGCTGTTCCATTGGTTGATTGTTCTCACTGTCAGAAAATTTCTTATTTCTAGATTGAATCTCTCCTTGATCAGTTTCCAGGGGGAGTCACTGCACATCACAGAACAGAAGTTTTGTATAGGTGTATGTATCATGAAATGCCCCAAACTGCCCACACTATTGCATTGTGAACCAGCTCCAGTTTCCATATGCTCTTCAAGGGGAGGGCCATGTAGAACACACTACAGTAGTCCAATGGAGAAGTGGTTAAGGCATAAGTGACTTCATAGTCACTTCAGTAGTGAATTGACCTTCCAATCCCGAAGTAGCCATAAATGATGCAAAAGACAGAGGCTCTCCTAACCATGGCTTTGAGCAGGACCCATAAGCATAAGAAGATCTATGCACACCAACTTGGTCTGGCCACGTTCAACCCCATTCATTGTTAAGGATGGAAAGTCTCCAGATTCAGAGTTTGACAAAATCCATAGTCAATTTGTCCTGCCAAAATAAAGCCTGTTTTCAGGCTCCCACAAACTGCAGACACTTCAAAAGAGCCTCAATAATTTGGTTATATGTTACAAGGATATACAGTATAATTGAGTATCATCTGAAATCTAACTCGTATCAATGGATGAACTTACCCAGTAGTTGCATGTAGATATTAATTAGGAGTGAAGAGAGAAAAGCCTTGGATACCACTACAAAACAGGGACTTGGTTTGAATTTGAACTCTCTTCCCTATCAGCGTTGATTGGAACTAGACCTGGAAAAAGGAGTACTACAATGTATGACATTGGTTCAGATTTAATTTCTTTTTTTTTTTTAACAAGTTTTATTATTTATTTTTTTACATACATATTTTATGAACAGAGTATTGACTGGGTTACATCGTATTTCTAACATAGTTATGTATTGATTTTTAAAATCTATTCCAATCTTTTTTGTTTTTTCCAAATACAGTTTACATATTTCAATTTCTGCCATAAAATTCTTTTTCCCTACTTTTTTAATCTTATTTTAATCTCTTCTTAATACATAATATATAAACAATATCACCATCTTCCCTTCAAATCCAAATTTCTTAACATTATTTCATTTAATTATCTTATTTCTCCATTTATAAAATATATTTCTCAAAATCCCCATCACATTTTTAGCTATAAACAATAATCTTATTCAATTCTTATATTGAAACCCTTTAACTTGACCTTCCACATCTTATCTTAATCTCTTCTTAGTGCATAATAAGCAATATCACTATCAGCCCTTAATTCCTAATCTATTATAACATCAATTAATTATTTTATCTCATCATTTACAACATATTATTTCAAAATCCCCATCACACTTTTTTTTACATTTCAATTTTGTCTCTTGATTTCAGTTATTTTCATAATTACACCAAATTACCACTTCATATTTCATCTGCTCTTCCATTTTACAAGATACAATATACAATATCATATTTACTTTTTGCATTCACAATTACTAATGTTAATACAGTTCCCTTAGATCAACTAATATATACCTTATTTCCCTTCCTCCTTTTCATTATTCTTTGCCTTTTGAACATTTTCTCTTGGTCTCCCCAGAATTCCACTTAATTTTCTCCCTTCATCCCATTCTCTTATCATCTTCTTTTTCTTTTGTTCTTTTTATATTTATTATATCTTTTCTCCTGAATCCTTTCTCTAACTTTTGAGTCTATTAACTGCATAATTTGCCCCAAACTTTTATCTAATCTTTTCCCATTTCCTTCTCTTCCCTTTATATTATTCTTTTTTGGTGAATATTGTCCCCCATCCATTCTTTTTTGCCACTGTAAAGCCCAGTGTAATCATCTAACTTTTTACCTTCAGTTCCTTTCCCTTCAATATTATTTTCTTGGTTCTCATTTATATCCTCTTTTTCTTGTTTTGTGTGTTCTAACAAAGTTTCTGACTTTTTATTGCCCTTTATTGATTCACGTTTTTAAGCATCTCAATTAATTCCTCATACATCCAAGCTTCCATATTGATTCCATTAGAAAATTGTTGATATTTTAACTTATATTTAATTAAGATTTTAGTCCATATGGTGTCTTTTTTATTTCCAGATGATATCCAGTACAAATGTTTGTCCAATCCACACCAATTTAAAGCTTTATTGTTTTTTACCTCCTTTAAAAGTCGAGACCAAGCAGTTTAAAAAGAAACAAATACTCCTTAAAATTTTTCACAGCTCTTTTAGTGATCAAGGTCACTGTTGTTATTTCTTTCAATTTTCAGGCTGATCATTGTAGTGCTTTCTTTCCTCCAGCAGATGTCTCTCTCCAATCCACAATTTTCAGAACAACAAAGTATCCAGCTTGCAAAAGTATTTTAAATCCACATAGAAAATACTTTCTCTCAGATTCCTTTTCCTTTTATTGTTTTTAGTTTCTCCAAATTCAGTTTTAAACCTAGTTGTAGAATGTTCTTTCTTGGGCTTTAATATTTTAACCTCCTTTTTGTTCTTCCTTCAAAATTCAAAACTGTCAAAACTATTTCAAATCCTCATTGAAAAGTACTTTCCCTCGGGTTTCTTTTTCTTGTATTAGTTTTAATTTCTCAAAATCCAATTTTAAATCCAAATGTAAGGTTTTATTTTCTGGGCTTTAGTACTTTAACTTCCTCTTTGTTCTTCTCGTTCCATAAAATTCCCAAGTGCCAATTAGCCGCTCATTTCCTTGCTGGGACATCTTTTAAAGTTTTTTTTTTTTAATTCCTTTTTTACCTGTGAGTTGGCCAATCACTCACCCAGTACCAGTACTCTGCTCAAACATCACTCCTGCACAAGATCACAAGATTCCAGTGCCCCAGCTTCAAAGCAGTCATTTTTAATGGCCATCACACCTGCCACTGGTTCGAAGAGCTGTCTCTGACCTTTTGAGAAACTCGCCTGTTCCTCTTGGTTGTCCAAGGTGCCTCTCCTTCTTCACCATCCCTACAGGATGGTTCCAGTGTGAAGACCCCCCTGACAGCAGTTTGTCTGGCTGGATTTTCACAAGGCTCATTGGAGACTGCTGTTTTCCAGCCAGTCTCGCCACAACGCTTCCGGTTATTCAGTTCAGATTTAATTTCTTATCATGGTTCTGTAGTAATGACCAAAATGTCCCTGTTTGACATGCTGAAATTTTATTGACAGATTAGAAAAAGCACTTTTCTCTCAAATTAATAATAGTTCAGCATATTTGGGAATAGTTAAGGATTTATTTAAAGCTTCTTTTTTTTTTTTTCATGATAAAATAAGTACCTAAGACTCCTGGCAGAAGAAATGGAATGAATCACTACATTGAAAGCTTTAATTAGAAGTAAACAAAATATTTATAACAATATCCTTGACAAGAAATTCCTCAGGACCAATTATACTACTCATAATCAAACTAATGCTCCTTTTTAAAAAAAAAAAAGTATAAGCTTTTATATCCCATATATGTGGATATAGTTTGTAGTTAGATTTTTTTCTAATGTAATAAATCTTTCAGAAATTTTAGATACATTATTAGGTGATTTGACAGTTTCTTCTTCAACATAGAAAATCAATTGTACTATTGATATGCTGGTGACCCATGGGTCAGGTGGAATGAATATACAATGTTTAAAAAGTAGCTTTCATTGTAGAAATAGGGTGGGCATCATATGAAAATAAAGCTCTGACGATTTCTGTAAAATTTATATCACTATAATTTTGAAAACTGAGAAAGCCATTTTACTTCTTAGGATTTTTCTGTTGTTTCTGCTGTTATCATTTGATGAAAGCAAAGTTTGTCCACTTTCATTTGGTAATTCAACAGTTTACTTAGCAATTAATAAATCCAGTAATTTCACATATGTTCAGTTTATAAATATTTTTTAAAAATATGTATAATGTTTTGTTTCTCAAAAGAATGTAATTTGGGGGATCAGCATGCAAATATTTAAAACACAAATAATGTGTAATTTTAAGTTGAAGATATAAATGATAGTTGGAACTTGTCTTGCATATGCATATTGCATATTTAATGCATATTGCTTTAAAATCAATAAAACATAGTAAAAATTTCAATGAGTTAATTTTAGTGGATCTCTTCTAAAAATGAATAAGCATGAATCCAATGTCAATAATTATTATATATTTTTTTAAAAAAACCTAAGAACTGTGAATACCGGAAGATTTTAATATATTTTCTAATACTTCCAAATATGTTTTACTTTTAAATAGGGTCAAAAACTGTGACATAAAACAAAACCAAGTTAGAAAGAAAATCAGATATTATGGAAAGTAGTTTAGTAGCTAAGAGCATGTTAGAGAGTATGAAATAAATCTATAGTTACATACAAAATAGAATCGATAATTCCCTAACATTTTTTTTTACCTTACTACAATACAAAGAGCGATGTATCTCTGTAACCAAACAAAAGACTGTGTACAAGAACATGTTAATTCCGATTTCTGTCATTTTTCAAGCAAATTCATGTTTAGTTACAGAATAAACTTTCAGAAATGACTCAGAGGATCCAAATGCATGTTCTCTTTCTGTATACAAATATACAGTGAAAACACCGGTCTAATGGTCTAAAATGTTAAAGACCTATAAATCAATATTTGTGGCAAACTGGAGATTCCAGAAAAAATTGGATTTAACTAATTTTCCCCCTACAATATGGGAACTTAGATTTAAGAGTAATGGCATATATGAATTGGCCAAAATGGTGGCAAGGAATCCTTTTAAAAAGTTTTAGAGAGTTAATCACCTCTTATTTACTAGATAACAAAATCATAAAACTACTTTTAAATTGTTGAATGACTTGTAAGTATATAGATGCCATGTTGAATAATTTCATTTACATCAGGGGTGTCAAACTTGATTTCAATGAGGGCTGCATTAGGGTTGTGTTTAACCTCTGGGGGCTGTGGTGGGTGTGGCCAGCTTGACGTCACTCATGTTGGGGGCGCCTATGGGGGCCCAAGTTCTCTGTCAGCAAAAATGGGCTCCAAACTCCATTTTCAGCTGCAACAACCTGCTACAACCCTCTGCCAGTGAAAACAGAGCTTGGGAGGGCTACATGTGGCTGGGACAGCCTCCTGAAACCCTCTGCCAGTAAAAACAGAGTTCAGGAGGGCCGTACACAGCCCTCCCGAGCTTCATTTTCACTGGGAGAGGCACCGCGGGCCAGTCCTTCACTGTTTCCAGGGCAGCCCCACAAGCCAGATCTAAGCACCACATGGGCCATATCCAGCCCAGGGCATTGAGTTTGACATATTTTATATTTATATTTATTTAATTTCTATGCCGCCCTTCTCCCTAAGGACTCAGGGCAGCTCATAATAAAACATAGATCATATAAAAACATATAAGGAACATATATACAAATATACACAAGACATATAACATAGAATATTAAGACATGAGAACACAGACATTAACACATCAAAAGAATTTAAAAGGGGCAATCATAAAAATTAAAATTCCACAATTTAAGCATAATAATTAAAAATCCTTTAAAAATGGTCAACCATAGCCTGCTTGGTAAAAAAGCCACATCTTCAGATCGCGGCAGAAGGAGCGAAGGTCTGGGGCGGTCCAAAGTTCCACGGGTAGATCATTCCACAGGGTTGGCGCTCCCATAGAGAAAGCTCTCCCCCTGGGCATCGCCAGCCAACATTGTCTGGCTGAGGGCACCGTGAGAAGGCCAACCCTGTGAGAGCGGACCGGGCACTGGGAGGATGCTTGAGGCACTAGGTGGTCCTGCAGATACCCTGGGCCTATGCCATGTAGGGCTTTATAGGTCAGAACCAGCACCTTGAAGCTACATAATTATGTACATCTACATAATACCAGTGGATTTGGTCATTATCTCATGTTTTTTTTCATATAAGTAATACCAGATTCAAGAAAGTTAATGTACAGAATTCAGGATATATTCTTCACCTATTAAAGCACCTTGATGTACTTGTGATCTTTCCAGCTATAAAGCTCAGCTATAATGCACAGGTGATCCAAGAGTAAACAAAACAACATTTCTAATCCATTGCATTCTATCAAGGCTCATATTAAAACTTAAAGATAAATAAAAGTTAAAACTAACTTAGAAGAAGGAATAAAGCACAAATCCAAACAATTAAGAACAAGTGTAAATTGAAGCCATATGCTGAGTTTATAGAGCAATGAATTAGCAATATATAAACAAGTTGGTCTGTAAAATTAATCTACTAATCTATTTCCTTTTATGGATCAACTTACTTCTATATTGTAATTAATTGTATCCTCAGTAACCTATGAATGAACTATTAGTTATAAATAACAGTTCATTCAAAGATGACTGAGGAGTAATGAAACACATATAACTGTAGATCAAACATTAGTTCTTTGTACTTTCACAATTGCTGTGTAGGACTTTGTTATATGACAGTGTTTCTCAACCTCGTCAGCTTGAAGATATACGGACTAGCTGGCAGGCAAATTCTGGGAGCTGAAATCCACCCATTTTCATGCTGCCAAGGTTAAGAAGCATTGCTATATTACAGATAATAAAGCTTTTGTCTGGTAAGAGAAGCTTAACATGTCCTTTTTCAGTTGGCCTTGGTTATGTAATAAGAAATGTAAAATAAGCAGAGTAACAACTCATAGAGTAGGAGTGTCAAACTCAAGATCCATGGGGTACTTAGAACTGGCCCATGGGACTGCCCTGGAAACAGCGAAGGACCAGGTCCCGGTGCCTCTGCCAGTGAAAATAGAGCTCTGGAGAGCTGCAGGAGACTGTCTCAGCTGAAAACAGAGCCCAGGAGGTCTGTGCGGCCCTTCTTGGCTCCGCTTTTGCTGGCAGAGGGCTGCAAGAGGCCGTGACGGCTAAAAACAGATCCTGGAATCCCCCAGCCTCTCCTGGGATACCATAGGTGCCCCCGATATGAGTGATATCAAGCTAGCCACGCCCACCCAGCCCTGAGATCAAATACAACCCTGATTGCAGCTCTCAATGAAATTGAGTTTGACACTCCTGCCATAGAGGATGGATTAAACTGAGCCATCACTACAAGAGCAGATTCAATTACCTGTAATATGGCAATTTATTAAATTTGCCATATTAAAAATGCAGAAAGCAAACTATTTTGGCTCTGGAAAAAGAAATATTGTTGAAATGGAGAGCTCAGTGAACTGATATAATTAATTGGTTTCTATACTTTGACATATTCTGGAATGAAACCTCTCTGATTCTATAATTCCACAGCTGAGAACCTTTTTTTCTGGGACTGCTCAAAGTGTAAATAAATTCGAGGTAGGGATTGCATGATGAAAGTTTTCTAAGCATTGCTTGGGTCCAAGTGGAATTTATCAGATAAAAAGATGGGATCAACTCAACTGGAAAATAATGGCATCTGAGCCAATAATTGAAAACCATTAAGCAGGGTTGTTATTTTTTTTAACTCGATTCTTATCTGGTTTACTCTCTAGCCTCAGCATGACATTAAATACACATTTTGGAGTTTAAGAACTTTTCTTATAAACTTACTCTGCATTATTTCCATCAGCCTATAATTTCACAAACAGTGCCACTGAAATCCATAAATCAATTGTACTTAGAATTTGACTGTCAACAGTTTTAGTACTACATCCCCCACCATTTGTATGAAATAGTGTTAAAACAACTGAGGACCTTTTTTGACCCCAAACAATTACAGAATTAATGTGTGTATTCCATGACCCTGAAAATCACATCTATATATTTAAAATTCTTGATATGCTTAGTCTCACAGCTTTCTATTGTCTATCGAAGCATGTTTTATCAAAGCTTTCTACTTTGGTTTTCTGGCAGTGTTTTACACAAAGGGATTATTCCTGTACTAATCTGAAGCCAATTGGAGTTTTAAAAATTGATGGCTACCTCATCTGCACACAGCCAACATGAAATATTCATGGCTGATATTCTAGGAGGGTAGAAGTCTGGTTGTGAAAGTTCCTTTATCAGTGAATTTGTATATAAGTTGAACAAGGAGAGAGCTAACTTCTCTATGAAACTGTGGATCAGTATCAAATCCCCTAAGTTTTTTTTTTCCCAGAAGAGATAACAGAATAGAATCAAATGCCGATAAGAAATTGCAAAAGCAAGTAAAGAAAGGCTCCAACTCTTTATATATATTTATAAATATACTATATTTCTCATGAGTGTTTTCTATCATTCAAAGAAATTTGAAGGGTCAGGAACTTATCAGACTACAATAGTGCCTTGTGTCCCTCTACACTTTGTTTCCTAGGAGTGCAGAAATAATGGTATTTATTTTGCTTAAACACAGATTCAGGCTTTCTTTTGTTGTACATTATTTTAAATTTATAGCCTAAAAGGAAAGGAAGAAGAAGAGGAGGAGGAGGAGGAGGAGGAAGCTGAGGGGGCTTAAACATCAATTAACACATTATTGGAAGAAATATCATTCTGGGTTCAATTCCAAGTGGGGAAAAAGACACTGGATTCATGGAAGTTGCTTGGAAAGAAGGTTTATTGATGAACAGGATCACATGG
>JANHFM010003419.1:64000-74579 GCA_032468115.1 Grayia smithii | reverse complement strand
GGTGCTCATCTCCGTTTCAAAGCCGAAGAGCCAGCGTTGTCCGAAGACGTCTCCGTGGTCATGTGGCCGGCATGACTAAACGCCAAAGGTGCCCGGAACGCTGTTACCTTCCCACCAAAGGTAGTCCCTGTTTTTCTACTTGCATTTTTTATGTGCTTTCGAACTGCTAGGTTGGCATGATAGATAGTTAAGAACTAACGATGTGGATGAAAAAGCATTACCTGAAACAACCTAGAGAACACATGAAATGTATAGACAGCAGAAGATCCATCTGTATCTGTCAGCAGCTGATTAACGTGGCAGCGCCAAGCTTCCTCTTCATCATCATAGGCCTGTGGTTGAAAAGCTGCCAATATGGCAGAGAGAAAAGGGGAGGGTGGCGGGGAGGTCTGTACTTCTGGAAAACCATCTTGTTCTTCATCTTGGCTGCAAATAAAACAAAGAGGATCGTGGCAAATAAATGTTATTTCAGAACTTTGGTCTGATTACTTCTCTCTTCACCATATAAAGATGACACAGGTAGTCCTTGACTTACAACTGTTCATTTAGTGACCATTCGAAATTACAATGGCACTGCAAAAAGTGACTTATGACCATTTTTCACACTTACGACCCTTGTAGCATTCCCATGGTCATGTGATTTTACATTCGGATGCTTGACAACTGGTTCACCTTTAGGACAGTCGCAGCGACCCGGGGTCATGTGATCCCCTTTTGCGACCTTCCGACAAGCAAAGTCAATGGGGAATCCAGATTCACTTAACAACCATGTCACTAATTCAACAACTGAAGTGATTCACTTAACAACAGTGGCAGGAAAAGTTGTAAAATGGGGCAAACCGAAGTGAACTGAAGTGTAAACACGTGATTCACTTAACAAACTTCTCACCTAGCAGCACAAATTGTGCTCATAAGTCGAGGACCACCTGTATTATCTTTCTAAGTCAGTAGTAATAAGTAATACATACACTTTATTGAGAGAACATGGCTGCATTAACACGTCACATTTCAGCGGATTTGGGGATTACTGAGGTAGATGGATACAGCCATTATGACTTATTCAACAAGCCAGGTCTAAAACTCTTGAGATTAGTTTAATATGTGATCCGCTCTCTGGTATTATGGTTTGTAAACTGGAGGTAATTACCCCAATGGATAATCTGGGCATATCCTGAGAGTAACGGAGGAATTTGGGATTGCTTGCCTATGAATTGAAGATCTGGTCTGAGACTGCAACTGCAGCAAAACATGACTTTTTTTGGGAGGTGAATGGGCATTGACATTATTCAAAACTCGGAAAAGGGGGAATTGTATCAAACAATTTCATTACTCCTGCACTAGCATGTTGGGGGCTTCAAATGCTAAAGGCTAAAAAGGCTAAAAGCAACATTCTGCTAGATAAAACATTTCACCTGGATAAACCAGAGAAGTCAGCTTCTTCTTCTTCACATCTTTCATCCAGCTCCTTCAATGCAAGAGTAACATCCTCTTCAAAGATGGATTCAGTGTAACTCTCAGTAGTTGGATGCTCTTGAATTTCAGGAGCTTCTTCCAGTTCTAAGGGTTCTTGGCAGACTAAGGACTCAAACTGTTCTTGCAGTGCAATTGATCCAGTATCTTCACTAGCGGTACTTTGTTCATCTTTCACCGATGAACTGCCATCCTGGAGGAGAAGAAACATGGATAAGTATTTGAAAACATTTGTGCATTAAAAAAGTATAAACAATGTTATTTTATTCTGAAAAGTGTCATTTAATGTTTTACAGTTTCAGGTTAAAAAATCCTTCCTTGTTCAATATTTTAATTTTTTTAAAATAATAATGTTATTAAACACTACAAATAAGGAGAAAAAAACTAATACGAACTAAAAAATAAAAATTAGAAACCAAATTTATGTATCAAATTTAGAAATGACCAGAGATGACTTATCTATTTTAACCTTGATCAATAAACTTTTAACTTTTAACAATCTTGATATCAGGGGTGGGTTCTACTTACCTCTCCTACCGGTTCTAAAGGTGCACGCACTTTGCACGTGCTCGGGGTGCATGGATGCGTGCTGAACAGGCGCTCCTGCGCATGCGCAGAAGGTTTTGGCCAAAAAGTGTCAAAAAAAGTTTTCTGCGCATGTGCGCAAGCGCGCTCCATGACCGGGCCGGTAAGTACGGGTGCGTGGGGTTTGTGTGTGTGTGGTCTGAGACACGTAGAACCAGTTTGGTGACGTCACAGCGTCACCGCTACCGGATCGCGTGAACCGGACCGAACCCGGGGCAACCCACCACTGCTTGATATTTAATCCCATCAAAGTCCTAGAACTTGATTTTTTTTTCCATTATTTTTTCCTTTTCACAAAGTTCTTTAAAACTTTTGAAGTCTCTCTTGATCTTTGGTATAGGAAAATTATTCAGGCTACTCTTTTGGTATTTGCATACCCCCCTTTTAATTAACACATTGGCTGGTTCCATTTGTATATCCAGTACAGCATTTTTGCATATTATTCTAGTAGCCTGTCATTTAAAAATCTACTTTGAGATCAAAATTTTAGTTTTGGGGAAAAAAAAATTCCTCTGTCAAAATTATTCAGTTCAAACACTGAATTCTCACATCTATTCAGAATTAAGCTCAACTGAATTCAGTGAGATGAAATTTTTGATGAAAGAAAAAAAGAGCAAGAGCTAAAGATTGCCTAATCAAATTGGAGTGCTGTGGGGTAGAAACACTAACAACACTAAACCAAAACAGAACACAACTTACCAGTGATTCAACAATGGTATGGAAGGAGATAAGAGCAGCACTTGCTAGATTTTGATTTTGAGAGGGTGTTAGGGGTGGGGAGGCACATTGAAATATGTCTCCCCTCCTAACTAGTTTTCTGGAAACTGCTGAAGATTCCCTATTTGACCAGATATTGGAGTCAGAAGTTAGTAAACCCCGGTGATGTATTGCTATTTTGAGATATTTTAAATTCTTGGCTACCATTTCTTTTTCTTTGTTTTTATATTGTGTTTTTTTATATTTACTGTATTTATATTATTTTAAGTTTAAATTCTGTGTGCTTTGGAACGAGGAGTCGCCATATAAATAAAATAAAATTAATCCTCCTATTGCTGTCTGTGAAGTGAATTTATTAATAGTAGATACTGCAGGTCTAAATTTTCCTTTAATAAATCTGCAGGTTTTCATAGCTTGAGTTTCACAATCTTGTATAAAGCACCTGCAGAGGACTACAGAGAAGAAAATTCAATATTTGATTTCTCTTGCCAAAACAGAGCCTGTGGCATGCTCCAGGAAATTAAAGATTGCTGATTTAATCTCTCTCTCCCTACCTCCCCCCGCCTTCATATCTCTCTCTCACAACCACACACATCATCATCATCATCTCATTGTATTCAGTAAATGGAGGAAAACAAAGTGTCTTAAGCATTAACTTTTGTGTTGAAAACTGTCTGAGGATTAATGTTGTTTCTTTAAATGGTTTCTGAATAGTAATTGGTTGAATGCAAAGGCAACATAATAATCCTAAAGGATTTTGCATCACAAAAAAGAACCTGTAGTTATGAGTTATGTGCCTTAATGCACGTACTTAAAATGTAACAAACACAGGCCAAATTGTATGGATTTATATGCATTTAGAATATGTTTAGAATGATTTATATATCACATGTTGTAGCAGACATAAGTCAGGAAGGGCTCACATGTTGCTTTGGAATTTTTCAAAATTCCCATTTTTAAACTGCAAAATTCTGTCCTAAATCTTAACAAGGTGAGAGTTCTCTTGACTAGGAATTCAGACTACAGTCCCATGATCATAGTTCTATTTCAGGAAGGGCTGATAATAGTCATATTTCAAAAAAAATGTCTTCAAACGACCTACATACACTTAGTCCATCTCAAAACGAGACAATTGTTAAGCCATGGTACTTATTTTAGACTTCAAAGGTATTAGAGAAAAGGCCTATGAATGCTAAAGAGTTGAAAGACTTAATTACAAACACATGCACACACAAACTTAAAAAAATGTAAAATGGGGATCACTGCGCTGAGTGTCTGATGGAAATGGTAAATACATACGTAACATACTCACTGATTTTTTTTTAAATTAGCTGGGAATCTTGCTCATTCCAAGTATGTATTTCCATTTTTTTAAAATCATGCCACTAGCACACAGAGGGCTTGGTCAAGAGCATTGAATTGACCAGCTGCTAACAAAGCTGGCCTGAGGTTCAAATCCCAATCAAAGCACCAATCACAAAGAGGCAAAGCAAGCGTTAGAGGCAGAGGGAAGATCACAGAAAAGGGAGCATTATAGGAAGAAAATGGATCCAGAAAACCATCCTGCTTATCAAGTTGTTCTTCTGCACACCCCACCAGTTCATTAAAAGAACTTCAAAAGTTTCTTAACCTGTGCCGTGAACATCTTTAGTCTAACAACCGCCCCCCCCCAAAAAAAACAAACCCCATCTCCAGTAAACAAATTTTCAGCCACAACAACAGGTTAAAAATACTGAAGTTATAATTACGTAATCAGCATGATAAAAATTCTTATAATCAGAACGCAAAGCTTTCATACAGTGCTAGAAAGAAGACAGATCAGCCATGCTCGAGCCCACATTTCTCCCCACCTCAGGCAGCATGTTGTTAGCATTATCTAGAGAGGCAACCTCCAAACTTGGAGTCTCGGCTCTGATTTGAAGCACCTCTTCCATTCCAACACTGCTAGTGGAATCTTGAGATTGCAGCAACAAGTTGATGTGATCTGGTATGGCATCATCGGCAGCCGAATCACTGTTTAGCTAGAGACAAAAAGGCATCCATTCATGTTTTACAAAATAGTCAACATGTGTTCATATATAAATGTAAAGCAAAATGCAGACACAAGGCTACCCTTTCTATCCATTAGACTGTATTCTGAATCTATCTACCATGCTTAAAAATATTAAGAACAGGATTTCTCATAAGGGTGAAGATAATATAATAAATAATATTGATGAAGAACATGCACAACTAGTTTTACTCAACATATATGAACAGATGCCTTTGGTGTCCCAAATACTGAATTAACTATGTTAATTAATTAACTATTCTTCTTTCACTGCAGAACCTCAGATTCCAAAAATGCAAAAAGACTTTTGTATTATCACTACATTATTTACACCCAGAATAATTTCTAAATACTTTAAATGTATTTGTTAATCAAATTGCCCATTAGAGAAAGCCAACTAGTTCTCTTTTTTAAAATTTAATTTAGCTAATCGTAACCCTAATCAAACTTGTGATTTAAACTAAACTAGAAATTTAATTACTAATCAAATTAAATATTATTATATTCCACTTAAACCTTTAAACTCTTATTTCTTAGAGTTTGGGTAGATGTAAATTTTCTATGGTATGATTGTCCAGTTACAAAAATGACAAAAGGTTACTTTGAAATCCCAACATCTTTCAAAGACATATTGGCAGATTAGCTTTATACTGACATATTATATATACTCAAGAACCTCCTGATTTATGCTCTATTGATAAAACCTATTCCAAATCCCATTCTGCTATATCTTATTTTATTAGAAGCAAGCACTTGGGACAAGTGTCATTCACAATTTAAGCCAACATTTCATTGGGTAACCCCTATTCCAAATCCAGAAACAGGGGATCTAGCATTGTGTCCCAAAGTCATAAACTGCCCACCCTTCCTGCAAATGAGAACCCAAGAGGCAGCCTTGAAGGTTAAATCCAAGGGCTGCTATTCGGATGCAAAAACCATCTGTATTTTACCATTTGGGAGTGTGATAGTATCTGACTTGCACTCAGGCCTTCTTCTTCTGATGACTCATCAGTATCTTCTTGGTTGGTCAGGTTCAAGCTGGGAGTGCTACCTGAATACTGATACTCTTGGAGAGATGGCGTGTCCCCTTTCTCAATACTGTCCAGTGAACGTCTACGGACGCCCCAATTGAAGTTGTCCATGCTCTCTCCCTGTAATGAGAAGGAAGTTTATTCCAACGAGTTTAAGGCACCCTGAGTGTTGAAATGAACACAGCAAAACAAAGCCACACAAATACTGAATTCACTGAGAGCAGAGTTTCAATCAGCCCTTCATTGCATATTTAAATTTTTTTAACATGGCTTTCCCTTCAAAGCGTTTAAATACATGGCAACGTAATTTTTTCTTTCACAGATTCATTTTCAGAACTAAATGGGCTTAAAAATGGTCTATAACCATATATCCTTTGCAGTTACCAAGATCATCTGACTTTCAAGCACAGACAAGACAAATACACTACAGATGACAACAGATGAAACAAGCCACTGCACCAGGCTGCAACTTACCTGCAGCTCCTGGTTCGCAAAAAGAAAAACACACATAATTAGAACGAGGACAAACACTGAAAGATACTTTTTAATGGAGGCTATTTTATATTGTATAAGCTTGCTGGCAGTAGAAGACTGATTCAAGCTCTGGAAATACTTTTTTTTTGTCAAGCCCCCTTATTATTTAATTGGTTTTAGAAAAATTGGTGCAAAAACATTATGAGACAAACACTTAAAACAGATGGCTATGGCACATTTTTCAGTGTTAACACATATTAAAACTAATTTTGAGAACGGCTTGAAAGTAACTGCAGTGAAAATTCAAAATGGACTTTATCTACATTTGTTTGATTAAATGTACAATTTGTAAATTTTCTTCAGTGCAAAAGGAAGCATAAACATTTGAGCTAATTTCGGTCTTGATAAGCATGTTTGGCTGTTGCAGTTTTCATTCCTCTTTGGGTAACCTTCCCAGGTGCTTAGAATTTAAATTTGCTACTGATTCATTATAGGTAGTTTATGGTCACAAAAGCAATCCTGCAATCCTGTAAATTTGTACTAAGTGAAAGTCACCCAGAATGAGATCACTGGCTAGGGGTGGGAGAGTCTTAAACGTGGTTTCACCATTTCCAGAACACCTAAAACACCCTACTGCATCTGTCTCGCTCTTTTCCGAGCCAGTGAAGCATAAGGGAAACGCTTCAGAGAAGTGGTAAGCAGTTGAAAGTGTTGTAATGGTTCTGAAATCAAAATGTTGAATGGATTACAGTTCTGGCAGTCATTTGGATTACTGGAGCTAGGAAAGAGAACCTATTTCTTGGTAGAAAGAAGAACTTGAGAATTGCTAAAATTCCTCATCTACAGGAGTTTTGTTTCCAGAGGTATAAAAGATTTATGTGAATACCCCTTCTACCTCCATAGGGATGGTGTCATTTGTAGGACTGTTCAGTTTTCCCCAATATCCACTGTTGGATATTTCCATGCACTGCAACAGTGTATTATAAATGACAGTTATTACATTTTACTATTTAAAAACAGAGAAAAATGCAGATAAAGATGATAAATGCACCATGAACCCAGACACAATATGAATGGCTGAAAATCAAATCAATTTCAACATACTCCTCATATCAATATACATTGTGCAGTATTCATTGAGGTTTTGATGATACCCATAAGCTATACTTCAAGTTTTTTATAGCTTCATTTGGCTTTCTACAGTTGTATTCTCAATTATATATTGATACGCTCTTTAATTCACTATTAAGCAGGAAATTTGCAAAATGTCAGGTACTGTTCATATTTCTATGTATCAGATTAGATCAAAGTAAAAAGCAAAGGGAGTATCCTGCAGAAGGAATGGATAGGATCTCAAAGTTGTTACTTTTTCTTGAAGAATAGGCTTGAAGAAGCTACCGTTATACAGTCTTACCTCTGCATCTTCCAACTCAACATCTAAAAAGTCAAAATCCTTAAAAACTCCAAACTGTTGTTCACTTGTGTTATCTTCTACAACCACTTCTTCTTCTTGAATTACTTCCTCTGTTGCTGAAATAAGACTCGTTTGCTGGTCCCCAGCTTCTAAGTCTTCATTAGAAGAAAAGATAACCTATAGGGTCATCAGTAACAGAGGTAATAAGCGTAAGTAAAATTGGAGTACCAATATGGAAGTTTACAGAAGTTGCATCTTAAATGCCACTGATCACTAACAAGACATTCTGTAATGATGTAAAAGCTTTCTAGTTCTTAAACTATGACAGCGATATAATAATTCAATGTTAGTATAAAATTTTCTTTAATTGATGAACACATGCTTCTTTCAGGAATTTAAAATTACTCACAGAAGGGTTCTTGGGAATTCCTGATTCTGGACCACAAAGAGATAATACATTCATTAGTTTTTCCCTTGTTCGTCGCTGGAAAAGAAATCAAAGTACTTATAAATATTTAAATGATGCTTGCTTTTTTTTGCTACGTACAAAGAGATGCTTTCTGCATTTTAAGATTTATGCAATGGATCACCTGAGATAACTGTGGCCTCTTCCAGCTAACAGGAACCAAAGCATTAGAATTTGATCCAGAGGAAGTGGAAGATGTACTTCTTGTAACAGCAATGACTTTAGCTTTGCCATTCCTACCCGTTGCACTGTGCTGATCACCGTATTTGTTCCCAATAATTGGGGTCTATAAAATGAAGACAAAGCAGTTTTTCAGGTCAACCTATTGTCCAATTTCAGAAAGGTCTGTAAGACAGAGTTTGTTTACCACGCTGTGTGTACATTGTGCAACAACCAGCAAGGCCCATATAACATGCAAAGCCACAAACTATGATCTATAAATCATTGTATGCAGGCTTGTATGGCATATTAATGTGGTAACTGTTTGCAATAGTGGAGGAAGATTGGGTTGTTGTTTTTTTTTGTCTTTTCCAGGGTAAGAACATTCTCCTTGCCAGGAGCTTTTCATTCCTTTCACCAATCTTCTCATTTTATCGGGCAGAAATCGCTTTGCTTTTTTTTTTTTTTTTTTACACCAAAAAGAATGGCAAGCTGCATAGAAGGATGTTAGGGTCAGGGGAAGTAAATAAGCTGCTGTCAGTCCTTCATCGCTGGCTAGAAACAGGCACTAGAAATACTAGAATTTCTCTTTTACTGATAAAAGCGATGATAACAGAATTTTGAAAACCTGAGAACATTTGTTCTTCTCTCTCTTTTATACCTAATTTTATTCTTGGGATCCTGGAATGAAATGAAGGGAACAAGAAGCTTTTCTTCTGTTCCCATTCTTCCTTTGGCTGAAACCATCATTCAAGTAGTGTTTTGAAATACTGAATAATTATATTGTTGTATTTTCTTCCATCAAAATGCAGGCAATTTGAAAGCCTTCTGGATGGGATGTTTTATTTTGGGCTCAAAACAACCCATTTTCTCTCATATGTGCACATTTCTAATTTCAAGTTAAAAGCTTACGATCTTGTGGGGCTGCATTACTAGCTGCCCAGGGTCACATGCAGCCTGTGAGCCACAGGTTAGACATGCCTGACTTAGAAGAAAATTAAGCATGCAAAATCTTAAATCTTAAAAACTCTTTACCTCTGATATGTCAAAATGAAAATCTAAGGTCTTCCCAGGCAGTTCTTTGGAAACATTGTTAAAAATTTTTGTAAATGAAATTTCAGGTGAGCTTATGTCACCACTATAAGATTTTGGAATATCATTTGGTACAACAAGACTGGCTGAACGTGATACCACCAATTTCAAAATATTAAGCGCTTCCTTCCAGTAGGGACTCTATTAATAAAGACAGAGAAAAAAGACATGTATACTCTCATTAATCAGAATAATAACTTAAAAATACAAAAACCTACGATATCTGACGTATTAATATCCGACTCTCTGGAATGGACTACCCACCGACCTCCGGACCGCCCCTGATCTCCGCTCCTTCCACCGGGAACTGAAAACATGGTTATTCGAACAGCTTGGCGGATGTGATTTCAGGGTTTTTTTATCTCTTTTATTTATTTCTTCTTTTTCTTCTTTTCTTTATTTTTATTCATTTCTAAATTGTTTTAATTTTAATTTAATTTTGGGTGACTGTTTATTTGCCTTTTAAATCTTTGTGAGCCGCCCCGAGTCTTTCGGGAGATGGGCGGCATATAAATTGAATTAAATAAATAAATAAATAAATAAATATACACCGCCATTGCAGCATTCCCCCTGGTCACGTGATTTACCTTTGGGTGCTCGACCACTGACTTACATTTATGACGGTCATAGCGTGCCGGTGTGGGGAGAGTCCCACAATCCACTTTGGCAACCTTCCGACCAGCCAAGTGAGTGGGGAAGCTGGATTCACTTGATTGTGTAGTGGGCATACATTTATTGTGTAGTGGACATAACACACCACACGACTGTGTTGCCTTGCGGCGATTCCTTTAGCAAACATTGTCAAGAAAGGTTGAAAAACGGTTAGAGAACTCGTTTAACGAATGTCTCCCTTAGCGCAGTGGTGGGTGGCTCCTGGTTCGGCCCGGTTCGCAAGATCCAGTAGCAGCGACGATGTGACGTCACCGAACCAGTTCTCCGCAGCTGGGAGCTGGGCCCACCTCCCCTCATTTCCCCCCCCATGCTGTATTTTTCTTTCCTTTCTTTTTTAAGTGCTCTGTGCATGCGCAGAGGGCTTTTTTCCCTCTAAGCTGCACTACAGCTGGTAAATATTCTAGCGCGCATGCGCGGAGCGCCCGTTCGGCGTGCATGCGAGGTTCACT